>VZUI01086095.1:0-15717 GCA_013401135.1 Cettia cetti
CTTTCCCCTTTCCCCTTTCCCCTTTCCCCTTTCCCCTTTCCCCTTTCCCCTGAAGAGCAGGGAAGGGGAACAGGGAGAGGGGAGCAGGGAAGGGGAACAGGGAGAGGGGAACAGGGAGAGGGGAGCAGGGAAGGGGAACAGGGAAGGGGAACAGGGAGAGGGGAACAGGGAGAGGGGAGCAGGGAAGGGGAACAGGGAAGGGGAACAGGGAAGGGGAACAGGGAGAGGGGGCATTTCCTGCTCCATTCCCACAGGGATCAAACAGCACTGACCCCACAGAATCACAGAATTCCAGACTGCTTTGGGTTGGGAAGGATCTCAAATCCCATCCCACCCTGCCATGGCAGGGACACCCCCCTCTATCCCAGGCTGCTCCAAGCCCTGTCCTGGCCTTGGATATTCCAGGGATCCAGGGGCAGCCAAAGATTCTCTGGGAAACCTCAGCTTTACCCTCAGTAAGGAATTTTTCTCCCTCCCACCTGAATTCCCTGGGCTTGGGAACAGCCTGTGCCTCCTCACAAATGCCTGCAGGTCTCTGATGGAAGTTTTGGCAGATTCCCAGAGAATTTATAAACGAAAATTCCAATATCACTTGATCCATTTATTTTTAGGAACGTGTCTCCTGCTCCCTGAAAGAAAAAAGTCCCACTTCAAATACCAGCCCAAAACCCATGGAAAGCACCGGGTGCCATGGAGAACCTGAACTTCCTGCAGCTGGAATGGCTCAGGAATGGCTCAGGAATGAAGATTCCTGCTCTTTTCCCCACTCAGTTCCCCAGTTTTAGGCCTGGAATGCAGGACTGAACTCATCTGCAGAGCCATCAAAGCACAGGATCATTTAAAGCCAGATGGAGAACACTCCTTTCCCCCTCCTCTGCAGGAAAAGGGAAGAGGATCCGAGCCCACAGAATTCCAGCTGGGAAAGAAGCCCTCTGCAGATATTTTAGACTTTAAAAAAAATCATGGAAATGATGATTTGATTCTATTTCCAGTGTGAAAGCCCGCGCTGCTTTAGTCACCAAGTCACACATAAACACAGGGGGAACATATTTGTGCTGCCTCCAAGTTTTTTCCATCTCAAATGACAAATTTCCATGAATTTCATCCCTCTGATTAAAGGGCAGTTGTTACACACCTACAAATACCCTTTAAAAACCCATCAGTGCAACCACAATTCCAAAAAAAAAAAAAAAAAAAAAGAAATTTAATGGAAGTGTGGATCTGAAATCCAAACCAAAGCAGCTGCAGGATTCCCAGCATCAATCCAGGCTTGCTCCCAAGGGCACAATATCAATAATAAAAACCAAATGAGCTTTGGTTTCCTGCAAAGTTCGAGAAAATCTGATTTATGCAACCAAAAATGTAGGAATTGCTGTGCTGGGAAGCAAATGGCCAGCACCAGATTGGAGTTGGATCCATGAGACTGCACAGGATGGAGCAAAGAAAGGAATAATTCAACAACTGGGATGGGTAAAATGGGAAAAGGAAAAGCCCAGGAATAGCCAAGAATGCTCCAACTTGATCACACAGTGAATTATGGGATGGGAAAAGGGAATTTTGGCTGCAGTTCCATGAGAGGATTTGGGGAGATTTCTTCTGCATGTTCCTGTTTTATAGACAAACAAGCCCAAAAATGCTGCCTCAATTTCTCCAGCCAAATCCACACCAGGAACGCTTCAGGTCATGGAAAAAATTCCAGCATTTCATCCAGGAAAACTCACCAAAGCTTCTTAAAATTCAGGAAGAGTCTGCTCAGAACTAAACCATTATTTTTTAATCATAAAGCTTCTCTAGTTTTCCACAAGTCTAAATAAATCCCTTATCCTGTGCTTAGGAAATTCTTCCTGAATTTTCCTACACCGTCCTGACTCGAGGAATTAATTACAATTATTTTACACGGCAGGAGTCTTGCACTAAAATATTTTTATGCTGAGAGTGGGTGATTAAAAGACAAGGAAAGAAGAAAAAATGTATTTTTCTACTTCCTTTCAGTGCCTGTGACTGGATTGTTGTTCCCTTTTCTTAAAAATAACTGAATTTCTGGGAATAAGGCTCCAGAAGGAAATGAAGAATGAGGTAGAATAAATGTTTATTTTTATAGTTCTTCTGCCTGACTTCATTTGAGCACTGCCTTGTTCTTGCTTTTCTGGGAAAAAAGGCATGGAAAACCTTCAATTTTTAATGGAATTGATTCATCAGTGACCCACAAGCAGCTGGGGAAAAAAAACCCCACAGGAATAAGGAAAATGGGAAAAACACGGGCCCAGTTCTCCCCCAGGACTGGACACACACAAATAACACATCAAACAACAGAAGTACAGGCAGAGATTTCAGGGACTCATTTTAGGAAAGGGCAGGGAAAGGGGCTTGGAATAGGAATTTTGGGATGAATTCCAGAAAGGAAATGCAGAATTGAGAATTGAATGCAAAGGAAGGAAAGAAGGGAAAGGAAAATCCACACAAAAACAACTGAGGAATTTCCCTTCTCCCAGCCTGGGAAGAACCAGTGGGAAAGGGCATCCCAATAATTATTTGGGGTGAATAATAACAGTTGTGGCAGGAGGAGATATTTTTCCTGAAATTTGCCATGAGGAGCCACTTCTGGAATTGTCTCAGACAAGAGCCTGCCATGGAATCCTTGGGATCAGCAGGATGGAGCCCAGCTCTGCTCCTCCTGCCCTGGAACCCAGAGGAGAGGAGAGGAGAGGCCTCTCTCCAAGGGTAATCTGGGAAATGCTCCTGCTTTCCTCTGAGGATCCCAAAAGATCCACACATTTTCCATCAGGAATCCCAGCACCTCTGGAAGGAGCAGTTCTGGGATTCCAAGCTCTCCAAAGAACTTCCCATGTCCTGCTCTGCTTTTCCTGCCCTGCCCCTCATCACTGGGATCCTCTCCAAGGATAATCTGGGATAATAAACTTCCAGCTCTTCCCAGGATCCCAAAAGATCCACACAGAGCTTTATCCATCAGGAATCCCAGCACCTCTGGAAGGAGCAGTTCTGGGATTCCAAGCTCTCCAAAGAACTTCCCACGTCCTGCTCTGCTTTTCCTGCCCTGCCCCTCATCACTGGGATCCTGCAAAGGCCTCTCTCCAAAGATAATTTGGGACAAACTTCCAGCTCTTCCCAGGATCCCAAAAGATCCACACAGAGCTTTATCCATCAGGAAGATGGAAAACTGCTGGGATATGGGAGAGTGTTCCTGAGTGTTCCTGAGCACGCTGGGCATCCTGAAATCTGCTTTTCCTTGGGCAGAACCCATCAAGCAGAGCAGCCTCAGCCTGAAGGTTTCCCAAATGTCTCACACTGATTTTCTCCTCAAGAGCTCTTGTGCTGCTGGATCATTTTCTGCTTCTCATTTCAGCTGCAGCTTCCACAGACGGTGACTCCTGAGGATTCATCCCTTTGGATTCCTCTCTTCCCCAACTTCCAGCTCCCAGTATTTCTAAGCACCCTTGGAAATGTCCCTGTTGCAAGGAGCTCCTCTCCAGATTTATCCCCCACATTTCCCAAGAGCTCTGGCAATCCCAGATTTTCTCTGCTGTTTATTCCTGTCTCTGGCTTCCTCGAGCGATTGCTGAATTACAAAAGCATGAATGGGACAAAAAAATCAATGGCAAGAATTTATTTTTCCATCTGAGCACAGTCCTAATCCTTCCCAAAGCTCAGGAGGGATTTATCCCTGAGTGCCCATCCTGCAGGCTGCAGATATTCAATCCAGATCCATGGGAGTGACTCAGAAGCTCAGCTTTGTTTAGCAACAACAAGGTTAGAAAAGGTTCTCTTCCATCAAGGGAAATTTCTCCCCTTTTTTTTTCTTTACATTTCAGATTTTAGGCACCAAAGCTGATTCCTGCATATCAGAGAGAAAACCCCAACAAGTGTCAGATTCCTTCCAGTGCCTTTATTTGCCTCAGCTCCCAGAAGAAACAAAATTCCTTGGATGTGCCAGAGGCATCTGAGCTCAGAGGAGCCCAGGCAGAAACAAAACTGAAAATCTGGTGGTTATTTACTCAAGCAAAGGCTCAACTTCTTGTTTCCAGGTTCAGAAGCACCAAAATAAAAGCACAGCATCCAAAAGAATCCTGAGGAACAAATCCTCTGGCAGCTCCACTCAGCTTCCCTGTGTCAAAACCACCCAGGGGTTGTTGTGGAGATTCCCTGTGGATTGGGAGAGCTCAGGTGAATTCTCTGGTTTATAAACCCCCCTGGCAGCAGTTTATTCGCTGTTCCCCCTCTGCCGTGCTCCCTGGCTCCTGGGAGTCTCCAAGGCTGGATTGTTTCCTTGGATTTATTTTAGCTGACCTCTCTTTCCCCTCTTCTCTCTTCCCACACCTTCTCTTGTAGCACAGCCAGCTCTGCCCGTTGTTCCACGAGCTCTGCCTCGAACAGTGAAAAAAACCCCAAATCCTTTTATTGCCAACAATCCCTGTCCTACTTCCTGCAGCTTGGCTTGGCTGGGAAGGGAGCAGCACCTGCAGAGGGTGTGTGTGTTCCTCGTGGTCCCCCTGCTCCCCAACACCTCCTGCAAGGGAGGCAGAGCCCATGCCACGGCCAGCAGCTGCTCCCACCAAATCTGCTGCCAAAATCAGGTCAAACGTGAGGTATTATCCCTCAGCAAATTAATTAGAGAGCAAACGAGGCTGAGTTAACTCTATAACGGCTCAGTGGGATGTTCTCAACAGCTGTCTGCAAAGGAATATTCCAAATATTCCTCAGAAATGGCATCTGAGCGTGCATCCATCGGGACAGAGCTCAGATCTTCCACAGAACACAAAAAAAAAAACCAAAAAAACCCAAAAAAAAAAAACCCAAAAAGGTTTTACCTCCTCTTCCAGATCACCCTGAGAAACAAAGGGGACATCAGAGCATCCTGGGGGCCTCTGCTCTTGTCCTGTCAGCAGCAATCAATCCAATTCAGCCACTGAAATGCTGGCATTTCCTCACCTCTCCTGCAGCCAACGGGAATGCTGTGATATTCCTTGGGCAACCAAGAGGAAAAGCTGAGGGGAAAATCCCAACAGGGAATCCCAGAACCACAGCAGGATTTCATGGAAAACTGGGTCTGACCTCCAGCTCGTCTCCAATCCAAAGGGATTTTGTCTGTTTGGCTCCAACCCCCACAGATTAAAGACCAGAATTCAGCATTTTTCTGCTGTTCAGCCCTGAAAGTCCAAGTTTTATAATTTTACCCCAAAATAAGCATTTTTTCTTCAATTTTGCTCTATAAAATATCTCACTCTATGCAGTATCTTTGCTCCACGCTGTCCCAATTCCCAACTGATATTTTCAGCAGCACTAAGGTTGTCCTTAACTTCTCCCAGGCCCTGGATCTGCCTTGGCTCCACTTCATTCCCATCAGTAAAAATATCCACAACTCTCTTTGCTTAGCTTCCAGAGAGGAGAGAAATTCAGGGAAGAAAATGGATGGAAGAGAGGAAAAAAAAAAATATCCCACAATCCAGACATAAATTCCCACATGGACAAACAGAAAAGAGAGAAACAAACACAGAAAAAAGGGAATTTTCTGGATTTTCCTCCCCTGAGTTATTAAGTGGCCAAACATGAGGAAAAGCCAAACTCAGGGTGCACAAAATGACATTTTTTTAAGCACCTGAATAAGCAAGGATTTAATCCAGCCTCATCCTCTAATCTATTTTCTGATCACTGCCAGCAGTGCCAGATGCTGCAGCAGAAAGTGCAGGAATTCCTCGGGAGGCAGACATGGAATAATCTGCTCTCCCAGGAAGTTCCCTCTTATCTCTCAGACTGGTTTAAAACACAAAGGATGAACCATTTCATATTTTCTTTATTGTTCTCTAAAAATTGTCTTTTTTTTTTTTCCTTTTGCAAAGTTTCTCAGACTTCTGGAGACTTCTGGGATTGTCAGGAATTATTTTGCCAAGTTTTGTGTTTCAAGAACTCATTTCTGGCGAATGAGCCCTTGGCCTAATTAGACACCAAATGAAAAATTAAATTAAAAACTCAATTCAAAGGCTTGGATTTTTCAATTTTGCCACACAACCAAGAGAAAAGTTCTTTAATTTACTTTCCCTGTCCCATTCATCAAACTCTTTCTAAGGTTCTAACCTGAATAATGGCTGTACCCTTGAATTATTTGGGATATGAAGGGCTCACAGATGAATGGAACAGGAAGCACAGCCTGGCTTTCCCTGTTTTAGCAGCAATTTCCCTGTTTTAGGTATCAATTTGTTCTCTTTTTTTGTAAAAACAAGCTTGAAGCTGAGAGCTGTTTCCATAATTAAAGAAACTCAGCTGAAATTCACCTACCCCAGCTCCAGCACCCCCCTGCATCGCCTGAAACCAAAACACTGCAGCAGCAAGGAGCCCAAAGTGAAGCTGACAAATTATTTTCATTCTCTAAACTGAAGGAAAAGGGGGGGAAAAACCCCCAGAGCATGAGTAATAACATCAGGTTAAAATCCTTTTCCTTCCAAGCAATATTTCATATAAATATCCACTCATCTGTTTGCAACAGGCATCAATTTTAAGGGAGTTTTTCCACCTCGTTATTTGTCCTACACTTTTCCAATTTTTTTTTTTCTGCTCTATCAAGGCTGCATTTATCCCACTGCTACAATTATCCAATTTTATCTGCTGAGGGAACCATACAAAGATTGAAAATTGGAAAAGACAGGACTTAATTTACAGGGATAAAGGTGTTTCCAAGCACTGTTTTTGTCACTATTTTTCCTCAAATGTTTCAAACTTCCCACATTTCACCAGGGACAGCTGCACGTGGATCATTCCAAGGAAAGGATGTTTGGGTAAAACAAACCATTCCAATTAAAACCTGCCATTTTAAGCAGGATTTTCCAGCTCTGTCCGTGGCTATCCATTTCAAATGTGGAAATTCCAGGGGTTTGATTGGAATGACTTTTTAAAGGAGCCTTGTGTTCCCAGAGACGATTACTCAGCTAATCTGGGTTAAGCTTCCTGATGGATAAATCAGGATTTGAATGCTGAATAAGGAGAGGTTTCCATGTGACGTGGAAAGGGCTGGGAAGTAAATACAGAAGTGGTAGAGAAAAAAACCTGAATATGTTTTTGGAAAAAAACAGCCAAAAAAGCTCAATATTGTCCTTTACTTCACCTTCACATTCAAGCATTGCACTAAAAATTATTTCCTGGAATCTAAAACATCCAAAAAGGAGAATAAAGTAGGATACAGCTGGACCTGAAGTACCTGAGCAAGCACAGGGAAACATTAAAATAGATGAGATGACAAGAGAAACAGAGAATTCCAATGAATAATCTGCCAGGAAAGGCACTTGTTGTGCTAAGAAGCTTTTATTCCAGATGATTTATAGATCACAGATTTGCTCATAACCTTTTTAACCATCAGCTCCTTCTCTGGAGCTGATAATGAGACACACTACAAACGAGCATCTCTCTCATAGTGGCCTAAAAAAGTTCCCTCTTCCACTGGATTTATGAGCTGCAAATGCAATTATTCAGCTTATTCACTGCTGCTTCCTATGGACACCAGGATTCCAGAGGAAAAAAAAAAAAATAAAAGGCATTGTATGGATTCTGCTGGAAAGAGTCTCCTACAAGAGAGATCTACCAGGAATTCTCTCTTTAGTGGAGGATCTCTTGGGATGTTTCCTGTAGCAACAGATGCTGAGCATCACACAAAACAACTCCGTGCCCTCGTGGCTCCATCCCAGCCCCAGAGATCACAGCAAACACCTCGCTCCTCGGCAGAAATGATTTTATAACTCATCACCCTCCACCCGAGGAGGGGAAAAAGCTCCTCTTTGTGGAGCCACACCAAGGGAACAGCTCCCAGATCCTCTCTGAACCCGCAACTCCCACCAGGCTCCAAACTGGGAAAAGGAGGCTCAGGAAAAACAAACTGACTCAAAGCACATGGCAGGGAAATGATGCAGAGGAAATGTCTCCGGCAGAGGAGCACCGGGAGGGCTCATCCCACTCGGAGTTGCGAGGATCCGGGCTGCAGGTGGCTGCCGAGCTCTTTGGGATGGGGCTGGGCTGCCGGGAAGGGGAAGCGGGCAGGGCAGCCCCCATCCAGGGCTCTGGGAAAGCGCAAAGCCCGGGAATGCGGCTCCGCACGGCAGCCTCGGCGCGGCCGGGGGAAAATGAGCGATCCCGGCAGAAATTCGAGGCGGAAAGAACACAGGGAGAAACAGACGGGAAATAAACATAGACATAGAATATCCAGAAGGCGCAGAGAGCGCAGAAATAAAGTAATTTAAAAAACCAATTAAAGTGCACATCCGCTCTCTGGCGAACCGCAAGCCCTGTTTGTTGGGTCGGTTTTTTTTTTTTTTTGGTGTTTTTTTTTTTTCTCTGAAGGCCAATGTGACAAAACTTAACTGGGGCCACGCAAACACCCCACAAGTGACTCGGTGCTCGGGCTCCATCGGCCCCGGGCACGGACCCCCTGAGGGCCGGGCAGGGCCGGGCACGGTCCCCTCAGAGCCCGCGGCCGCCTCAGCGCCGGCCCCGGGCGGCGGCCGCGGCCCCACGGGCGGGCAGCGCTTACCTTCGGCCGCGGCTCCCCGCTGCTTCTCCTCCGCTTCTCCTCCGCTTCTCCTCGGGCTCTCCTCGGGCTCCCGCAGCCCCTCAGCGCTCCATGGCCACGGCGGAGCGGCGGCCGCGCTTCCCCAGCGCTGCGGAGCGAGCGGGGCCGGCGCCGCGGGGAGCGCCTCAGGCTCGGCTCGGCTGCTCGCCTGCCTTCCCTTCGCTCCCCGCTCCTCTCCTTGCCTTCCTTTCCCTCTCCTCGCTCGCCTTTCCCTCTCCTCGCTTGCCTTTCCCTCTCCTTGCCTTCCTTTCCCTTTCCGCCCCTTCCTTTCCCTCTCCTTCCCCGCCTGCTCCTCTCCCTCCCTCCCCTCTCCGCTCCGCTCCTTCCTTCCCCTTCCCTCGGCGCTCGGCTCCGCTCTCCCCTCACGGTTCCGCCCGTCCCGCCCCGCTCCCTCCGTCCCTCCCCCGCCGCAGCCCCGGCCCCGGGTCCCCCCCGGCCGGCTTTGGGCCAAGGCGAGCTCCGGGAGCGGCTCTGCAGCAAATCCAGCCGAATTCCAGCCTGGATGGGGCTGGGAGCAACGCGGGCTGGTGCGTGGCATCGCTTGCCCATGGCGGGGGTGGGATGAGGGGAGCGCTGAGGTCCCTCCCAACCCAAACCAGGCTGGGATTCCGAGGAATCGAACACAAGTGTATCGATATCTTTGCATCCGCAGGGGCAGGGCAGCAGCGAGGAAGCAGCTGGTGGTGGATTGGGAACTGTCCCTAGGGAATGCTGCTGGAGCAGAGGACACCCCACAGCCAGGGGAGGCAGCAGGAACAGAGCACGGGGCACAGGCTGGGATGGGATTTTGGGGAGGAATTCTGCCCTGTGAGCGAGGTGAGGGCCTGGCAAACAGAGCTGCTCACCCCGAAGATTTAATGTCCCGTGTCCACACCTGTGGGAGCTGCTGCCTGGTCACACCACCCCAAACACCCAGCAGATGAAGGGTGATTCTCTTTGTACGGTTTCTCAGTTCTGTTTCATCCTAAACGTGAGATCTTCGGGTGTTTGATGTCCTCATCAAAGGCCAAGTTTCTGGAGTAATAACACGAAGACTTGGCTTACATGGTGAAAGAGGAAATTCCTAGTCTTCAGGGCCGAGAAGCAGCATTTAAAAGGCTTAAAGAACCCACCCCAATTCCCCAAAACCTCAGAGTCTAGCAGGGAAAAATAAAACCTATTCATTATCGAATCTTCTAAAAGAAGAGTTAAACTGGTTATTTGTGGGTGACACACAACCCCTTGATTTTTTTTTTCCAGGGTTTCATGACTGCAGCCTCTGAAAAGTGAACAGAAGGCTGCTGTGTTGGGATTCTTGCTCAAATCCCATCCCATGGCCCAAGATCCCATAGAGCCACAGGCCAGACCACAGCAGATCTTGATAAACCACTCTTTATGCAGTAAAAGAACAATATTGAATGAAAGTTTTGTGCCGCATAATCATACAGAGGAGAAAAGACTGTCTGTCCAGAGCAGTAAAATTAGGAGTTAATTACTAATGGGGAGATTTTTGTAACATAGTTTCTTTTAAAATATAAAAGCCAAATTTCAGCGTGCCAACACCTTTTACAAAATTTGGGCTGCAGTGAGGAGAACCAAGGTGAATTTTTGTCCCTCTCTGCTGCCTTGGACACAGATCACAAGTGAGGAATCTGGTCCAGAGTTTGGTGTGCAAAGGTGTTAAACTTGTTAAACTCTGTGAAACTCCACAGAGAAGTCACTTCTGCAATCCTCCCCTGGTGTAAACCCTGTGGTTTAGACTCGGGCAAATCTTTGGAATATTTGGGAGTTGTCTCTTCTGAACAACACCAATGAGGGCAGGATACAGAATTCCCAAAGGGCTGAGAGAAACTCTGCTCTTCCAGACTACAAGGCCAGGGAAATTCCAATCGTGCTCTTGGTCATTCCCAGCCTTCAGGCAGCACATCCAAGCTTTTCAACTCCCTGGCAACAGGAGAGATCAGCAATCCTGATTCAGGCAGCGATTCAGAGCCATGGATGCAATTCCAGGGGCTGGGAACAGCAGCAGAGCTGAGCTTCACCCTGCTGGGAAGGACGGGGCCGTTCCTGTTTGCAGCTGGCAGCAGCAGCTCCCAGTGCCTCCTCTCTTTCCTGGCATCCCTGAGGGAATGCTGAGAGCAGGAGGGTGAAATGAAGGAGCTCCTCAGAGCTCCTGCTGCGATCCTATCGCGGGCTCGGGTTCCTCTTATCTCCCTCCGCCGAGCCTGCCAAGCCAGCTCCGAGAAGTCATTCCTGGCACTGAGATATTCCAGAGCCCCGAGCACTCCTGATGCACACCGAAGGGAATCCTGAGAGCTGCAGCACCCCCTGCCCTGCTGCAGTTACCAAATGCCGCTCACAGGCAGCGATTTTTCACCATCGAGGAGCTCTGACCGTCCCAAAGGACTTCAAATCCATAAATCCGGCTGAGATCCTGCCAGCCTTGGGAACAGGTCACTTCCCGTGGCCAGCCCTGCACGCTTCCCGCAGCTTCTGAGCTCTCCAGCACGCTGCAGTCACACACAGGAGCTCTGGGATGGCCCCTGAGGTCTTCTTTAAGGTCCTTTTCAACCCAAACCATTCCGTGATTCTGCGAAATCCTGGAGATTTTTGGTTATCCAGCTTCTCTTCCTGGCCAAACCTCCCCATCCCTGGGAGAGTCCTCAGGGAAGCTGCCCAAAAAAAAAAAAAAAAGCAGCCTGAGCTGCTTCCCTCTGCCCGCACGAAGGGGAGGAAGGAATTCCCCGGCAGTCAGGCTCTGGACAGCTCCGCAGCCAGCGGAGGCAGCCACCTCCTCCCTCTTCCCAGCTTCGAGCCCGGGATCCCGCTGCCTTCCACGCAGGAATTCCCGGGATAATGCACAGCGAGGCTGAGGCTGCTCCCTGAAGGGGAACATCCCTTCCTCCGTGTTCCCCCCTTGCAAGGTCCCAAAAGCAGGCAGGGGATGAACATTTGCGGGTGAATCCTCGGTTCCAGAGTTCTGGAGTGCCGGGACACAGGGAATGGCTTCCAGAGGGCAGGGCTGGATGGGACATTGGGCAGGAATTCCTGGCTGGGAGGGTGGGGAGGCCCTGGAATAGAATTCCCAGAGCAGCTGTGGCTGCCCCTGGATCCCTGGAAATGTCCAAGGCCAGGTTGGAGCAGCCTGGGACAGTGGAAGGTGTCCCTGCCCATGGCAGAGTTTGGAATTAAATGGGTTTAAGGTCCCTCCCAACCCAAACCATTCCATGATTTTTTTTAAATGCCAACACCATAGAGATGATGCACAGGGATCACTTCAGGCAGTAACTCAGGAGGAATTTGGGGATTCACTGTTGACACAGAGCTCTCATGGATCCAGGTGATGCTTTTCCTCATTTCCCTGTGACTTGTGACCATTTCTGTCCCATTGTGGTGCAAGGTTCCCACATTCCCAATCCTCCAGCCAAAAAGCTGCTTGGTTCTCACCAGGAATATCAGGAAGAGTATTCCTGGTATTCCTGACCCCTTCCCTAGAGCTGGGCAGTGGAGGGATGGTCCAGCTTTGTTTCTGGAAAGTAAAACTGTCTCAGGATCAAACCTGAGCATGTGGATCCTGTGGGGATTTGTTTTCTCTGCAAGGAAAAAAAAAAAAAAAAAACAACAAAAAAAAACCAAAAAAAAAAAAAACCAACCTAAAACAATGTTTGTGGGAGAGAGGCTGGGGGAAAAGTCCAACTTCCTAAAATAGGAAAACTGTTGCACTCATTTCATTTTTTCTCCTGAGGAGACTGAGAGGGGGGAAAAAATAAGCTGGCAGATGTCTGTGGTTGTGCTGAATGCACTCAGATCCTTGGGTGATAAATGTGGCAGGAGAGCTGGAACAGAACAGGATAAATGGATTCGGTGAGGTCCTGTCAGAGGATACATTTCCCATTAAAACAGGAAGGGAGCAGCAGGAAATGTTTGGAATGAGAATGGCTGATAGGAACAGAAAGGGCTCCTGGTTCCTGTGCCTCCAGCACAGCCAGGGCAGCTCAGAACCTCCACTGAGACCGTTTTGGGGTCATTTCCATCATTTTCTGGGTGTACTCTGGAGTTGAAGCCCTCCTCCCTCCAAGATCCCTCTTTTAGGGAGGATCAGGAGATTTCCTGGCACTGCCCACACCAAGCAAAGCCAGCCAGAGACTCCCCACAGGATTTTTTTTTTCCCTCTGTGCCCTCAGCTCATCAACCCCAAATGTCTTTGTCATCTTCCCTCCTCCTCCATAAAGATCTTGGTGCCAGGAAAAGGGATTCAGGTGAAAACTGGGGGAGGCTGAGGATTGTTGGGAGATTAACTGCACAGGGAAAAGAAACAAATACCCTGGATACTGTAAGAGATCCGTGAATCAGTTAATTAATTGGGCAGAATTAATGAATGCTTGTGCTCCCTTCTCTGCCCTTCCAGCTGAAGGAGCTGAGGAAGCTCATGGATATCAAATAAACAGAATTAAATGGAATATAACAGATTTTGGGATCAGGCAATGGGATTTCCTCTCTCCATTTCATACCAGGAGTAGAAGAATTGTTGGGTTCGGTATCAAGAGGGAGAGAGAAGCTGAACAAGGAGGGAAGAGGTGCAGGGCAGAGATTCCATCCCTCCTTTGCTTCCTGGAGCTTTTTCAGGGATTTATTTGGGAGAAATGCGTGGAGCAGCAGCTGTGCAGTGAAGGATGTGCTTCCCACCCCTCCAAAAATCCCTTTGGGAGGCATTGATGAGGATTTTCACTCTCAGAAGCTGCTGTGGATTCCCAAATCCTGCATGGAAATGGATACACCAGCAATCCAGGCAGCTCCTCTCCTAAAGGGTGGCTTCCCTAAAAAAAGACCAAGCAGCTTTCCTAGGGAAAGGGCAGGAGATTTTAATTCCTTGGAAAATGCTGGGCACTTTTTAAAGGCAGACACTTCCCTGGAGCAGTGCCAGGGCTGGAATGGAACCACTGGAATTTCTCATCCATAAAGCAGTGGGCAAGTGCAGGAGATGGGATGTGGGAAGGATTTGTCATAATTCCATGGATTTATGGAGGGTAATTCCATGGATGATTTCTCCTTCTGGAACAAGCCTGGAAACCCAAATATTTTGGGTAAAGACAACAGCAAGGAACATTGCAGCATTTCTTGGGATGCGAGGCTGAGGTCTCACATTCCCAATTTTCTCTGCAGCCTGGGCTTTGGGAGGGAGGATGGGCTGGAATCCTTTGCCATGGGCATCATCCCTGACAGAGCTGGGAAGTGCTGGATGCTCTGGAAAAAAAAAAACAAACCATGGAACAGAGCAGCAAAAATATCAGCAGGAAGGTGGAAGAGGATTATGTTGTGCCTGCTTTGGAAAACCTGGATGTTCCCACTGCCTCAGCTCTCCTGGCAGCCCCAGAGGTGCCACCAAGGGCTCAGCTGTTGGCTTGAGGTAGATTTTTGTTTGGAAAAGGTGGATTTTCCAGGCAAGGAATTGAGAAAGGAAGAAGCTTCTGTCACTTTTCTCCTGTGCTGCAGCTTCCCTGGATCAGCACAAGCTCCTCACTCCTCTTCCTCCCCCTCAGCTCCAGCCTGGCAGACACGGAGCTGACTCATCCCCCCGAGTTCTTTGGGAGCATCCCAATCCCTGGGAGGCTCCAGCAGGAGCTGTGGGTCAGGGCTGAGAGGTGCTGGGGAATATTCTCCTCTCTGAACCCACAGCTGCTCCCCAGCCCAGTTTATCCAGCTGGAGGAGGATTTGTGTCTGGAAGTTGCTGAATCCTGGGAATAAATGGCCACTGACAAGATTATTCATCCTGCAAAACAGCCAAGGCTGGAAAGTCCTTGGATTTGATGAAGGAAGCAGCTAAAATTTTGTCTAAGTAACTCAGAAGTTACTCATAAGAAGTCCTGATATTAAAGCTTGAATTCTTTGTGGATCCTGGAATGGTTTGGGTTGGGAGGGAGCTCAGGGATCCTCCAGTCCCCTCTCCATGGACACCTTGCACTCTCCCAGGCTGCTCCAACCTGCCTTGGACACTTCCAGGGATAGGAAATCTGTGCCAGGGCCTGCCCACCCTCACAGGGCCAGTCTGGGAAGTGTCCAGGGAAGGGATTTTCCTCACTGTAAAGAGCTCAGGTAATTAACATCAGCTCCCTAAAACCACACCAAAGCAGTGCCCATAAAGATTTTAGCCCCTAATCCTGGAATAAGTTTGTTTTGTTTTGTTTTGTTTTGTTTTGTTTTTTTGGAGTGGGAAAAAGGATCTCAGAATGGCAGGAAAGGTTCCACTGTCTTTTTGTCTACAAAAAACAAAACAAAACAAAACAAAAAAAAACAAAAAAAACAAAAAACAAACAAACAAACAAACAAACAAAAAAAACCAAACCAAAACAAAAAAAAACAAACCCAAAAACAACAGAACAGATTTTTAAACCAACAAGAAACCTTTCTGTGTTTTAACCTGGCAACCCTGGCTTGTGTTTCTGGGTGCTGTCACCACTGAAAGGGTCTGGGCAGGTGACACAGAGCAGAACTTGCAGGGAAATAATCTTCAGCTCCCCTGAATTTCCATCTGTGCAGTTTTAAGCTCCCTCTGTCAGCCAGAGAGGCCACAGAGCTCTGAGGGGTTCAGAGCAATCTCTGCCTGCTCCAGGCAGGGAATTGGATTGGAGTCCTCACAGGGATGAGGGCAGGGCCCCCACTTCAACAGCTATTTTCACATCCAGCTGATGGGAAAAAGAGAAAAAGGCTCCCACAGTTATAAAATCAGAAATCCTGGAATCATTAATCTTGGAAAAGTCCTCTGAGAGCATCAGGTCCAAATGTTTCCCAGCACTGCCAAGGCCAGCACTGCCCCATGTCCCCAAGTGCCACATGCACAGGGAATTTAAATCCCTCCAGGGATGGGGACTCAGCACTGCCCTGGGCAGCTCTGCCAGGGCTGGAAAAACTTTTCCATGATGAAATTTTCCATAATATCCAAGCTGAACCTTCCCTGGGGTAACTTGAAGGCCTTTCCTCATCCTGTTCCCTGGGAGCAGATCCCAAATCCCCCCGGCTGTCCCCTCCTGGCAGGGACTCGTGCAGAGCCACCAGGGCCCCCTGAGCCTCCTCTGCTCCAGGCTGAGCCCCTGCCCAGCTCCCTCAGGGATTCTCCATTCCCTTCCCAGCTCCCTCAGGGATTCTCCATTCCCTGCCCAGCTCCCTCAGG
>VZUI01086097.1:0-31821 GCA_013401135.1 Cettia cetti
CACAGGAAAAGGCCCTGGGGGTGCTGGGGACAGGGGCTGAACATGAGCCAGCAGGGCCCAGGTGGCCAAGAAGGCCACTGGCACCTGGCCTGGAGCAGCAATGGTGTGGCCAGCAGGAGCAGGGCAGGGATTGTCCCCTGTGCTGGGCACTGCTGAGGCTGCACCTCAAACCCTGTGTTCAGTTCCGGGCCCCTCACTTTGAAACTGACATTGAGTTCCTGGAGGATGTCCAGAGAAGGACAACAAAGCTTGTGAAAGCTTCAGAACATGTCATATGAGGAACCTCTGAGGAAGCTGTTTTTTCTTTAGTCTGTAGAGAGAAGGAGGCTCAGGGTGGACCTCATTGCTCTCAACAATTGCCTGAAGGGAGGTTGCAGTGAGGTGAGGGTTGATCCCTTCTGCTGTGCTTGCAGTGAGAGGACAAGAGGAAATTACCTGAGGCTGATACATGGGAAATTCTGATATTGTATCTTTTTTTTCACTGTTAGGATGGTGAAGCACTGCAATAGATTGCCCAGGGAAGTGGTAGAGTAACCATCCCTGCAGGTATTTAACAGGTATCTGGATCTGGGAATGTGGTTTAGTGGTTTAGGGGTGACAGGGGTAGTGCTGAGTGGACGAGTGGACTGTATGATCTTGAAGGTCTTTTCTAACCCTGATGATTTTGTGACTTAAATAATGTTTTAATGTTTTCATGCAGAAGAAAGTAAGTGGAAAGCAGTGAGCCAAGAACAGATGGAATGTAAGGGTGACTTGTATGTTAAGTCTTTACTATTCAAGGCTGGTAGGAAAATAAAACAAAATGACACTCTTCCTGTATAAACTTATGACGTCAGGGAATTGCTTGTTTACCTGCATTAACTAGTTGCCTGCTGCAGTGTTGAGGCTGAAACTGTCAGCTAAAGGAAACACTTTAGAGGTTGGTTTTACACATAAACTCTCATGGGAATATAAGTCAGCCACCACCATGCTAATGTGTGTCTCTTCTTTCCCTGTTTGTTGTGCTTTCAGTCAACTCTTGGTAGGCATTACAGAATTTGTATGGAGATGGGAAATGCATAGAAATCAAACCATACAGCCATTTTCTTCAGGACTTCTGGAAATTAATGCTATTGTACAGGCTACAATGTGTACAGATGAGAAATCAGATGATATTCCTTGTTGCTGGCTAGGTTCTGTCTGTATTTAGGTTAAAATCTGTGCTTTCTCTGTAGAACAGAGATATCCTATGATACAGCTCTTAAGACTGCCTCATCACTTGGTTTGACAGATCCACAGATTTATCACTGGTGTCAGAGCTGAGGAGAAGGTACATTTCCTACATGCTAACACATTATTCAAGTTTCATCCAGGCTTAGCCTTCTCCTCTGACATACTAAATCCTATAGCCAAGAATGCAATTGAAAACAGCCAGGCAGATGCAGACACTAACCTAAATACTTCCCCATGTTCTGGCAGAAGCTCTTCCCTCCACCTCTCCTGAATGGTACCATCTACATAGCAATGAGACTCACTGCCACGGAGCGTGACACAGTGTTCAATAAAATACTTTCCACCTCTTTCTCTTAGAGATGGATAGCTTCAATGCCTCAATGCATCTACTGACATTTAATGTGACCTTAGTGCTGAACAAGTTTCAGAAAGAGGAGTTTAAAGGTCAGGAAAAGCTGTATGAAAACATCTTTACATCTTGTAAAACAAGAAGTGCAGAATTAGCCCTGCTGTGAATATGGATATGTGTGGCAATTTCTAGAAGTAATTTCTAGACAGAGGTTAAGTTTAATAGCTAACAATTTTAAAAATCTTTTTGAAGCAGTTTTCAAAAGGATAGTTTTGGTACAAAGTTCTGCGCTGGCAAAGTGTTTTGGCTTTTCAATGTTTCTCTGTGACAGTCAAACAGAAATATTTAATGAGTTTTAGTATTTATTTGCTCTGCATTCAATTTTTACAGCTGGCAGAACTGTCTAAGAACTGATAGGCACCTAAGAGAGAAAGTCCATTTGATCCCCTTGATAACATTAGTTTTTGGAAATTGGAGTTGGTCTTGATGGAGTTGGTCTCAATATGGATTTGAGGATTCCTAGAGGACCGTTGAGATCCTTGGGTCTCTTTCAACTTGAGATGTTCTATGATTCTAAATACAAACAAAGGGAAAGAAATCTCATTGTAGAACAGTTGCATTCAGGAAATAAAGCAGAGAGATTGTTTGGCAGTGGTCTTTTCCTTGGTCTGTACTTTATACAGCTTTGTGCTTGTTTCTAGATAACTTCTGATCCAAGCCTTTGGAAAACATTTTCCTAGTACACGGAATTTCCTCTTGGAGTACATTGCAGCTGGAAGCCAGAACACAAGGATTTGCATTTTTGCTTTGTATTCTTCAGATTAATTTCAAACCAGATGACTAAATGGAAAAGGAATGGAAGTTTCAGAATTCTTAGCTTGAACTTAACATGCAGATAATGTATGGGATGTTTGAGGCTGTTCAGTTCACTTTTGCAAAATCAGGTGTTTTCACTAAGGATACATCAGCTTGAACAGATGATCTTATTTTTTGCCTTAACCAAAGTACTTTTGTGAATTATAGGTGCTTTTTATGATTAGATCTGGATTAGAATTTTCCAATTCTCTGACCACATTGCACATCCTGTGTTGTCCTCTATGAGTGCAGAGGGTCTCTGCAGTTTCTGCTAAGGTCAGCTGGGAGTGTTGTGCAAGCCAGCTTAGATGAAGCTTTTCTGCTGGCTACACTTTAATTATAGTCTTCAACATGTCTGTATTTCAGAGAAGAAAAGTAGAGTTATTCTATCTTGAAAAAGAGAGTCATAGAGGCTAAAGTTGTGTTTCAGAGTTTTTTTCCATCAATACATAATATAAACCCCAAAAATAAAGGTATAGTGTATGTAGCCCTAGTACTAAAAGTTCTTCCTCTCAAGTAATCATCCTACTTCATCCATTTGACATTCATATTTGTGCTCCCGATGAAGCATGAGATCCCTCAGTCATTTTGGTTCTAGTCTTTTCAGATGCAGCAATAAAAAGCTGGTGAAATATTTTTAAGATAAAAGAAAAGATAGAATCCATTAAGACAGTTCTGTAACCTTGCTTGTTTGATCACAAGCACACACTACATAGCTGCATATTATCAGACCATTTTAGCAACTTACCCAGATTTTAACAAAGTTTGTGCAGACTTTGTCTTGTCACTCATTATTCCTCCAACTAATTACCAACATCTTACAGTCCAATTTAGTCTTTTGGCTTTTCTGTATTCCATATAGCCCAGATGGATTAGCCCCCATAATGTTTCAGGCTGGACATCCACATCAAACTGGAGCAGGCTGATCTCTCCCTGCTTTTTCTACTAGGCTCAGAGAACATCAGGATAAAATAATACTGGTTTAACTTGCGTGTGACTGAACTACTAGAGGTAGAACAGCAGTTATGCTTTGTCATCATTAAATACATCTGTGAGGCAAACATGAAGAGAATTTGTGGTGCTTATGCTACCAAAGTGCTGTTGCAACTACATTTGCATTTCTCTCATTACCATCAGTCTGTGCACTATCGCTGCAGGCTGTGAAAAATTTTCACAAGGGATCCCTCTTCTCTCCTCCACATTTTGAAGTTTACTGGACCAAATCCACATCTGACCTGCCTGGTGCTTCAACAAGAAGTTACACCTTACCTTAGAAAGCACCTGAGTGTCTTCCAGACATATTTCTGTCCTAGAAGAAAACTGTCAGAACACAATGTCTGTGGATGGAGATTTTTGGATTGTTAGTTACTGCTTCTCAGAACAGACAGCACTGACTTTTTAGATTTTCTATTGCATGGGCTATGAAAAGGCTGTTTGGTCTGGCCTTGTGCCATCATTATTGTTCCCTTGAGCAGAACTAGCTGATAGCTGCAGTATGTTGGAGATTTGTTTAAGTGCTTTCTGCCTCCAAACATAAGGAAAGTGATGTTCATTGTGATCATGAGGACAGAGACAAAAATATATATATGCTATTCAGGAGGAACCAGAGCACATCACTGTAACAGGAATTGCATTAAAGATGACAAATAAATAAAGTAAACCATTCTGTATTATCTGTTCACTGAAGCTGTTGTTTGCAGCTCAGTACTACACAGAAGTGTGGAATTACTGGGAAGAATAAAAACCCAAACCAATGCAGAACAAGGTAAGTTCTGCAAAATGCGTTCAGACAATCTCTAAAAAGTAAAGGTTCAGACTACAGAGAAAAAAGCAATCTGTGATAATAGTATAATGTAAAGAAGTGAAGAATGCCTTTCAGACTAGTACTAGTGCAAAGATCATGCAGGGTAGGTCTCCAGATTAGTTTGCCTTGACTTACACATTGTAACACCAGGACTCAGAAGAAGTGAGCAATAAGTTCCATAAACTTCATTTTAAGAGAAAAATCATCAACAGTAGGAAAAGAAGAGAGGTTTTCTTTAGAGCAACTAACACACAATAATAAACTGAGGAGAGCAAGCTGCATGTTCATTCTAAGTCAGCCTTCTTTTCCAGTCCATAAAGCCAATTTTTTGTTGCTTAGCAGTAGCATGTCACCTTGGTAAAGACAGAGGATAGTATTCAATATTCTATTCACCGTAGCCTTACTTTAAGTGACCACACACTTTATTTGCTTGACAGACAGCTTTGGGTTGATACAGCTAAGCATTGAAATGTTTCCCAGATGTCTTAGTAATGTCCCTGTGTAACCAAAGCCTATTCTGCAACTTCCCCTAAAGTTATAAGGACCAGGTTAATTGTAAATTATTGTTTAACATTTCCCAGAATATTTTCCTTTTCTATTAAGTGTTCAAGTTTTTCCAGAACTTTTTGTACATTAACTTTCTGGAGGTAGTGACAGTTACTATACATTCAGTCTAGGTTATCAAGAGCTTGCAAAGTGAATGGATGATTGAAGTTAAGTAGCAAACTCATGAAAGACTGTATTATTTTCTCCATCTTTGATACTCACCACCTGAAATTGGATAGAGCTGGACAGCTGCAGAAGACCTTTTGCATGAATAAATCTATAAATTTTCAATAAAGCAATTCCTGTAATAACTTTGGCAATGCAATAACAGGATTATCTACCCCAGCAATCACCTTTCCAACTTTTTGTGTAGAAATCAAGGACCCTGGATTTTTTCCTAGCCATCCTAACTACTTTGAAACATGACATCAACTTGCCAAGTTATTTAATAGTTAAAGGATACTTAAACCCAGTCAAATTTAATATTAATCCATAATTATACTTTGGATCTTTCCAGTTTTTCAATCTTGACATTTTGTATAAAGTTGCAGTGATATTCACAATAAAATTTCTACAGATTGTTTTTCTGTTCTGTGAAAAAAATCTGGAGTATAAAGCAATGGACTAGCATGAGAAAAATATATTTTAGTGAAACTCTTAGAAAAAATGCAGAAAGTCCACCTTTAAAAACTTTCTGGTGGTTCTTAGCACTGACAGTCATACGTGTCTATCAGTATGAGTCTGAGTCCCATTTTCAAGATGTCTTTAACTTTCCAGGGAGAATTTATACCCTCTAAATGTGGCCATAGATATCAGCCTTGTTACTGAAAGATAGTCTCCACAGGAGACATTCAGAAGGTCTGAATAAATTGTTGGAGTGGTAAACCCTGGAATGAGTGAAACAACAGGCACAGAAACTGCTGTACAATTTATACAATTTACACATGATGAATTCAGTGAGGATTATATGGGCTAAAGTATGTGAATGATAGCAGAAAACATGTTTCTACATCATGTCTAAGATAAGTTATTAAATAAGTGATTTATAAGTGATTAAAACATACTTCCTGCAAGTAATATTAAGAAGCAAAGCCACAGAAAACAGAAGGGTCACCCAAAGGGCTTGGGAGACCTTTCTCATGATAGCTCCTTCTCCAAAGGCTCTGTGGCTGTTTCCACAGACCTTGACAGGTTCAGCCCCTACAGCAGCCTCTGCTGTGTACTGACCTTTTAACTGTGCTTCTCTGTACTCTTTGATACCCCCACTACTTCAGTGAACAAAAGAAAGATCTCAGACACAGATTTATGTGAAATGCTGGTGCTGATTTCACTGGCACAGGTGTTGTTTTGCACGGACTCGGTGCTTTCTGCCAGAAAAAGGGAGGACATGATATGCTGGTCCTCTCTGTGTAGGAACTCTAAATATTTGACTGGTAGCATGCAGGATATTTATGGTTCATGTTACTCTCTGCTAAAGATAGAGCCATTCCCTTATTGCCATAGTTTTCAGCTCCATAGTTCAGTCACTGTGCTATAACTTCATTAACTTCAGTTACCACTCATGTCTTCTACCATTTCCCATATAACACAGCAATCTGACCATCCCTTTAAGTCCGATGTGCAGTGTATGTCCTTCATCATTCACTCAATGACCAGAGTCATAGAAAGAGAACTGTGCTATTTTATCATTATTTTTGGTAATTGCAAGGAAAAGTGGAAAACCTGACCATGACCAGTGAGTCCCTTCTCTGAGAAGGACAAACTGTCTTCCATGGTAATGATTATCATTAAAAGAAATAATCTACTCCTGTACACAGGTTAGTAGCTGAAAAAAACCAACATGGTGAAACAGCATCAGAAGAGCAGTTCTGTCTGGTTTGATTTTACCAGATTTGCTCCACACTGGAGGCATAGTTTTGTTGCCCTGAATGTTTTGCATTGTGTTTCCAGACAGAGGTTCATGAAATAAAAAAAGAAGTTAAGCACCTGCTGCCTATGCACAAAAACATGTATATTCATGTATTTGAGCAAGGATACTCAGCAGGGATCTATAACTTACTAACAAGTAACTCCTTGAATTATG
Source organism: Cettia cetti (assembly GCA_013401135.1). Lineage (NCBI taxonomy): Eukaryota > Metazoa > Chordata > Aves > Passeriformes > Sylviidae > Cettia > Cettia cetti. The sequence goes on from VZUI01086097.1 coordinate 6,850, forward strand.
GCACAGAAATAATCTTACTAAGGGTGCAAAGGGAAGAGGGGACTTGTGGAAAGGATAAGGGATTAAAGATCTTGATTCATTGGTTTGTACAGAGAAAGTCTGCTGCCAAGTTTTGTGAACAGCCATTCTAACAGCCTCCCAGAGTATTTCCTTGCTAATATTTTAAGAATGTTTAAGTCAAAACTCTAGATCCAAGTAAGTAACCAAGGAGGTGTAGACAGTAGATGTCTGACAGTAGGTGTAGAGTCTAGTTTAGCTCTTCATTGATTTCTGTTCTGTGTGTGGTTTTAAATAATCAGTAAGAAAAGAACAAAGCAGGGAATAAACAGAGGTTTAGTCCCAGAAGAAGCCTGGAAGATAAAGAGAGTGATGTGTGTATGTCTGAAACACCGATAGACTGTGGAGGCAGCCAAGAGTTATTGGTAATAACAAACTGCAAGAAAGAACAATATGTGGCTAGAGAAGGGGCTTTGTGGGGGTAGGGCAGCACATTCATGGCACAAACATCCTTGTTATGGCTACTACAGATAAGCACAAGTACAGGTACAGCTCAAGTGAAGGAATTAGACAGAGAAATGGGAATGGACTGTGGCAGGGGAATAAAGAATTCCAGAAAGGTCTGAAAGAAGGAACTGTACAGGATGACTAAATTGAATAGAAAGCAAGAAACTTAGCTCCAATATGGGGAAAACCTGCCTATAAAAGGGTACTCCCAAAAAGCCTGTGTGATACCTCCAGCAGCATGGACATGCATCAGCTGGATCAATGCTGGAGCCACCAGAACTGCTGGATCTGGATCTGGATCTCTGGATCCCTCCTTCCCTCCTTCCCTCCCCTTTTATCCTAAACCTGGCCTGTGCTGATATATAGGCCAGAAATTAACAAATTAACATACCAATTTCCACGCCCATTGTGTAATTTACTAGTGAAATTTGTGGGGCTTTTTAGACCCACTGATTTTTGTTGTTCTTTTTGACCATGAGAATCTATGAATCTTGGGTGTTCCTTCCCCTTAAGGGTGGGATGCCACAGCCAGCTGCTTTAAATAAGGCAGTACAGATTCAGAAAATAGTCAAAATTATCACACCTTTGAAGGTCACCTGTGAAGTGCTGCTTCCTAAAATGCTGCCCCACAATCAGGGAGCTGTGGGTGCTGCATCTGAAGCCTTTTTAGGAGGTTTTACACTAAGGCATCAAATATAAAAGTTTTGGAAAGAACAGGATGGATTTCTATCTACCAATGTTGAGTCATGGAGAAATATTTAAAATGCACATGACATAGAAAAGCAGCTTGCAAGATTTGTACTTGTCAGTAGTTTTCAATAAAGCTGTTTATTACTAAACATTGTCAGGACTAGATGAGCCCCTTAACTAGTCTAAGTCTATGCATGTTTTATTTCTTCAGGTAGACTGGGACAACTTTCTCTATTTCACAATGCAGCTAGATTTTTGAACAAAATAACTGAGTTGCTTTGGGGTAACATTTCTAACTCAGTCATTATTTCCATCTAGTTAAGAAAATTCTCAATTCTGAATCTGTTAAATTTGAACTCTTCCCTATTTCTGAGGAAAAAACCACACACACAGAAACTAACAAATGAAAAGCAAAACAAAACCCAAATCCACAACTGCTTCACAGTCAGTGTTTCTAAAGAGGGGAATTTGTTGGCAAACTCCACCTGCTGACTTTCTACCAACTTAAGTCTCCAAATGGGTGACATTGCAGCCATCAGTAATAGAACGGAAGGGAGAAGGTATCTGTAAGCCAATCAGCTGTCCTAAGCACTATTGCTAAATTAGTTTTCATCCTGATATGGACTAAAGCTATGTAGTGCAGAACCAATCCCTTCCTGGTGTCAAGGTTCTTCCCTTCCCTAGGGATGCTCCCATGAAGGCCTCAGTAGACTTGTATGGAAGAGAAGGACTTGGGCATTGCTTCTGTGCTTATTGAGGGGTTCTGATAAGTGATTTTTTTTCTGCTTCCCTGATACTCCAGCCTCTACATGAATATAATGGCTTGATCCTAAGCAGGCAAAGAAAAAACCTTGAAATTCTTGCAGGATTTCAGTAGAACAGTGACACAATAGTAAGTTATTAAATATACCAGTTCCTCTAACATTTCATTTGTAATAGGGAAAAGAAAGCAAATAGAGAGGGAGATCAGCAGGACAATGGAAGATTTTGGCTTCCAGCAAGTATGTCATGTTTAATTTCCAAGCATCCATCAACTGTATTGAGAAAACAAATTGCTCCTTTTTTTTCCTCTCTTGCATCATCCGTCCTTTGTTAGTGCTTTTTCAAACTTTATGAACTCAATGGATTGTTAGCATGCATTAGTGTGTTAGTGTGACATGTTCAACAAAACATCCTAGTCATCCAAGATCTAAATACTTCCTGGGAATTCAATCTCTGAGTTAAGCTACAAGAATCTTTGCTTTATCTGCATCATCATCATAAGATGCTATTCAACATGGGGCCTCTCAAAGAAAGGAAATAAAAAAGGAAAAAAAAATCCCAATACCTAGAACAAGCAAGATTCAAGTCGTTGCTGACATCAATGTGCCAGGGAGGTTTTGTTCTTTGAGCATGCTGCAATTAATTTTTCCTTTGCAAACTAGAGATTAGCACATACTTAACCTCACACATAATCAATCCTCCAATCTGTGAAGCAGATAGATCAAATTGAGGATAGTAAGTTCCAAGACTGGCTGAATTCTTCTGCATTTGTTTACAGCTATTTTTCCACAACCCTTAAGGTTTTAGTTGACTCTAGTACTTTCTTTGTCTGAAGCACTGGCACAGGCTAGGCAGAACACATCATGACAAGCAAGACTGAGCTGCCTTTTCCCTCCACTATATGAGACCCTGAACATGAAGACTTCACTGCTTATTGGACACAGAGCCAGTATATTCTAAAGGAAACACAGACAAAAGAATTAGTGTTTGACAGGTAGATTTTAATGAGGCTTCTACTCTGAGACAGTCATTGCCCTCAAGTATTTAGCAAAACACAAGTTTGCTGAAGGTGCTTAAAAGGATTTGTGCCAATTCAAGTCACAGGTGAACCAGAAAATCAGCGTGAAGCAGACTTCACCTCTTCTGCCCAAGGCATAAAGACTAATGAACTGCAATGGGCACTGTTCTGGGAGGAGAGCTAATTGTTTGGTGTTGAAAGGACTTTACCTCTTTTTCAGAGATAATCAGTTCCAATCTGTGAGTCAGACTTAGAGACAGTCTTTGGACTCCCCTCTAGATTGCATTTTTCCACCTCATAAGGATAGTCCTTGCTGGAAGCAAAGAAATACTAAGCTTATCCATGCTTCAGCAGCCTGGGCCAAGAGCTGGAAATTCCTTGGCTGTATAATTCATCTGCACAAAGACAAACTCCTACTCAACACAGCTGCATCAACTTGGCAGGCTGTTTTTTTTTTTGCCTCCTCCTCTACTCATAGTGTAGATAAAGCTGTTCTCTGGCATGGGTCTAGCAAGACTTGTACCAAACTCACGCACACTCACTAAAGTCTGCTCAGCTTCCAGGAGTTCAAGAGCAGGGAAGGCTTGGGCACCTCTGTTTGGAACTGGACACGTGTCAAACTACACAAAAAACCAGCAGCATCCTAGAATCATGGAGTGACATATTTATGTCAATGATGAGTTTGATGCTGAAGTCTGAGTGGATATTTCTAAGTGCTCAACTCAGAAGTTACCCTTCAGCCTTCATTATATAATACAAAAGGTGACATAAAATCATATATATTTCATACAAAGTAAATACACCTGACCTTTGTTGAAGCAATGATTAAATTGTAATTCATACATCACAAACCCTCTTGTTTCCTGCTAACTGCAAGAGATGCAAGAACAGTATGTCAGGCTCATTACAAGATAGTTGCACTTTCATCCTTATGTGGTTTTCTGAACAACTCATGATTTTTAGACTGATGACTCTGGCTAAAGGTGAAGACTTACTGAGACCAATCCTTGAAAAAAACAGTCCCCTTCACTTCCCAGGCACAACTACTCCACAGTGCTGGAGCAAAGGCAGTTTGGTGTGGGGAACTTATTTACACTTCATCTGAGGGCTGAGTTGCTGCCCTAGGGGCAGTAGGATCCTTCTTGCACAATGCTGAGATATTTCACCATGTTTCACTTCAGTGTAGGTGAAGGACTTCACACAGGCCAGTATCAATTTACAGGGCACTGCGGTTGGGCCCTTTGAATGACAGCCCCTGCTGTCCACCTTGGAGGGCTGTGACAGACCTGCTTTTCTGCAGACTCTCTGTGGGAACCAGTCAATCATTCCAGCCACTGAGACCACGTCCCCGTCCTCCAGTCATGTTGGTAGCTTCATGCCTTTTTCCAAACTACTGCAAGACTCATATTTCATTAATAGTACACAGAGCAGAACAATATGGGGGCTTCTAAGAGAAGATTAGACCACAGGAAAAAGATATGAAATGAAATAGACATAATACATAGAGGGTAAATGATAAATATGCACCCAGTTCTCTCTGTGCAGTAACTCAGTGGAATGGATTTATTGCACAGCAGGCTTGCTATTTGTTTTCCCTCTCTTCCCAGCATGGGGGATTTTAAGTTAAACAGTTTTATTCATACCCGAATTCACTCGTGTATCCCAAATTGGCTGCTTGCCAATGTTGTTGGCATTTCAGGTTGATAACATCTTAATCTAGAGTCATTACAGTAACTAGGAAGGAGTCAGATGTAGGAACAGACCCTTTCCTGGAGAGCTGCCTTTGAGATTTTAATGTAAGAGGGCATCCATATTAATTGAAAGCTTGCCTGGAATGGCAATATGGATGCAAGTGCTAACTTTGTTTACATGAACCATGAAAAATGCACAGGAAGTGTTTGGTATTTTCATGCAGCCTCAGAGCAACATTCAACCCAGTAAGTGTCAGTTTCTGGCTCATTTGCCAAGGATGTTCATGATATTATACATAGATTTCCTGAAAATTTAGCTCATTTTCCAGACAGCAGAGCGGGTAAGAAGTACAGACAAAGCATTCAACTGTAGATGAGTCAAGATTTCACAAGAAGCCCTGTCAAGTGAGAGTAGCAGAAATCATTTGTCTAATATGGTAAGAAAGGTCCAGGAACAAAGCTTCTCCTTTCCCAGGTCTCCAGTTTCTTTACCTGGAGATCATGTATTTTTTTGCCTTGGAAACACACTTGTATGTATGCTTATTTAATATTATTAAAAATGAAATTTGAGTATGAAATAGGAAGATGTTGTGAGCTAATCCATGACCTCAGTGAACTTGTTCCAACAGATATGAGGAGGCTGTTAATGTTTTTACAGAGAGATGTGATTTTCCATACTCAGCCCTGTCTCTCTAGCCTCACATGGATATAAAGGTTAACACTAATTATTCAACTCCTTTTGCTTAAGGTTTCAAGCCAAGACGGAGCATCTTGAGGAATCCTACATCTTCTTAACAAAACCTCTTGTCATTTCAGACCTTAGTGGTCTGAGGGGGGATAGGTGATGAACAGCCACTTAGCCAGTTCTAGGTGATCCAGTTTGGTGGAGCAGAGTGGCAGGCTGCAGGCAGAGCAGAGAAAGTATGGACAGCAAAAAGGTAGATGTGAGATTGATGTCACATAAACCTACTCTCTGGTTTCTGTCTGACACAGGGAGTTTCATACAGTGTCATCAAGGAGTGCATGCCATTGTTTCCTCCAGTGACAGGCAGCTGTCTTATGAACTGCCCAGAATAAAGACAGCAGAAAAAGCAGAAAAATTACAGGAGGCACATCTATTATTTGCAAGTAGAAGAAAGCGGTAAACCACCCAGACAACCAGGGTCTATGTTTGGTTTTGTTTCAGCTTCATCAGACTTATACTATCTCCATTTGCAGCAGGCCTTTGTGCCCTTCCAGTTCAGCATTTCAGGCTGAGGCTTTGTTCCAGAAGAAAGCGGGTCAGACAGAGAAAAATCTCAAACTGTACGAAATCAAGCACAAGTGTCTCTATTTCTGTTGAAGCATTAACCAAATAATGCTTCCAAGGGAGCACTGAAGGCCAAATAGCTTCTAGCTGGTAGATCAGTTATGTACTAAAGAAAGAGCAACAGAAAGAATGGAATTGCTGTAGAGATGGAAACAATAAGGTGGTTATTGGCCTTTCAGAAATATGGGCATGAAAGAGAGAGGAAAGACATGAGGGAGTTGCATACAGTGCAACTAATGTCTTAAGAGAAGCCTTTCTCCCCATCCCCACTGCCTGACCTCCAGCTATACCCACTACAGATCACTGCACTGCCCCTGGACAAAATGCTGGACAGAGGCCAAGGTGGACACATTTCTTGTTTTACTACAGAGGATAAATGCCAGCTTAAGTCCTTTGCAAGCCAAAAGGAAAACAGCTGCCTGTAGAAGGATGGGACAAAAGGAGATTGTCTGCGCCATGAGTTCTGCTTTGTACCCACAGGCAACAGGCCGCAGGGCAGTGAAATGTGGCAGTGGGGTGGGATTCACATGAGGCACCCAGAGGGCTGCTCTTAGCAGCCTTTCTTTGTATATTCAGCATGAAGGACACACCAGGAAAGAGGGGAACCAGACAGCAGACCTCTTCCCCTGGCTTCTGCAGAGACCCTGCTGTGCCGGCAGGGCTGCCCATCTCAGAGGAGCAGCTCACAGCCTGGGAGCCCTGAGGGCCACCTCCTCCTCACAATGCCCACTCTGGGCAGATGATGAGGGCTGCTGAATGCTTTCACCTCTGATAGCTCTAGCCCACTAAAACCCTGATAGGCCTGTGGCCCAAACCCTCACATCACCCAAAGAGCTGCTCCCAAACAGCTCCTGGGCAGCCTCCTGAGCCTTTCTTGCATTTATTGCCAATGGCAGGGCATCCACCCACAACACGGTTGGCCCTCCTGCTGGGGAAAACCTGGTGACTTCCTGGGCTCTGCTGATCTGCACCACCAGCAGAAAGCTTCACATATTGTAGGCATAAAAGCAGTATAAAAACACTATTTAAAACAGTGTTTAGACTTAGGTTTAAAACACTTTTTTTTTCCATGCCCTTGCTTGTCTTCCAGAGGCTCTTAATTGCTCCACAGCTTCCTACTGTTGTTTCTGCCAGTGTTCTCTCACAGCATCTTGACCTTCTAGCCTTTTATAGATGCTGTTTACATCTCACAGTAATGAACACAAGATTGGCAAGCACAGCCAAGTTCCCACATCAGACATTCCCAGGCGGCTGAGATAATACTGGGATAGCAGTGATTGGGATTCACTCCTTTACCTTTCCACAGCCCCCCTGGATTCTGGACCCAGAAACTCGTGTATTCTTGGCCAACAGGGCAAGAAGGAGAGGTCTTAGAAGACCATCTGTTAGATCAAGCAACAGTGGTTGGCTGAAATAGCAGTGAAAGAGTGAATCTTGAAAACATCTCAGAAATTCACCATCTAGGATAAAATGATAGAATAAGGTTTTGAGGTCTGATGTGAGATCAAGTCAGCTAAAGAGATGATGTTTCCATACCTCTACAGGAGTTCACAGGGCCTGGATCACAGAAACAGCCCTTCTTTACCAGACTAAAATTCACATGAGATGGTTACAGACGGGTTCTCCTTTTGCTCATGCTTTATACCCAGGTAACTTAACAGTTTTCCTTATTGGTACTCCCAAAATGTTTCTGTGTGAAGCACAAAAGAATTTTGTCTTCTGGCTCTAAAATCAGTAGAACTTATTCTGAACAAAACTCTAGTTGAGAAACAAATATGAAAAGATTACACTAATATTGGGGATTTATGATTTTATTAATATGATATACTCCTCTGAATTGACTTGTTAATCAGAAATGGGAAAATTTTCCTTTATTATGAGATGACATAAAGCAGATATACCTGGCTCCTTCCTCCTTCCTTATTTTTATATATAATTAGATTTGGTCCACATGATGTGTCTTTCTGATGTAGGAAGCAGGAACTGAAAGCACATTTCCCTTTTCATTACATCAAAGGATATTTATTAGTTCAAGACTGTATCATGGCATTGTGCCAGCCTTCCCCCACAAGAACAGGTGAACGATCAGTGCAATAAAATTGTCAGACCCAGCTGGTCTCTCAAGTCTTTTTATTTTACTCTTAGATACAACATATATAAATTCACAAAACCATCTTCCATGCACATGCATTGTGTACATGCACGTGCAAACTCCTCTCCCAAGCCACCACCAGGGGAGAAAAGTAGGATCAGAGAAGGTATAAATTAAAATGGCATTTAAATTACTAAAACCTAAAGGATGAAAATGACAGCATCAATCCCATCACGGAGAACAAGAGTAAGTTAGTGAGATGAAGAAAACCACTTTTGTTTCTGTAGTTCGTGCTGAGAGGGTGGCTGGAAAGTGGGAATTTGTTTCATGCCCATAGGCTGTGCTGGGAGATGTAGTTTGTTACTTTTACTGTGAAAGTGTGGGAGACATTTTGTTTTTAATCGCTGAACTGCCACACTGAAGGTTGTTTTATTGGTAGTAGAGCAATTTTGCCAAACCTCTTGCAACGTGTACAAGAAGACTAGCATGTGTAGATAGTAAGCAAATGATGATTAGTCAGAAGATGGAAAATACTAGAAGTGTGTATACACACCTATATATCTCTTCAGAAATTTTGCTTATTTTTTTCTTACAGACCCTCTTCTTGTGCGTGGGTGAGCATCAGCAGGTGGCTGGGATTTGCAGGAGAGATGAAAGGTGCTGCTGGGCAGGCAGGGGGGAACAGAGTGGCCTTGAGGACAAGGGGAGGGAAAATATGGGGATACAGTGAGAAAATATGCAGAGAGAAAGGCATGGGGAGTGCCATGGATTGTGCACATGTACATGCCGGGAAAGGGGGATTTTGCAAAGAGAAAATTCCATCAGAGAGACTGAATCCAAAGGAAAGTTGAGTTGTGAGATGGAAAGCTTTTAAAATGAATTTTTAAAAGCCCAACCAAACAAAAATACAGGAGAAGGACAAACATGAAAGAAAAAGAGAAAATAAAGACTTTGGAAATGAGAACTTCTAAAGGAACAATGTGGAAGGGAAAGACAGAGACAACCTAAATGGTATTTTAAACATTAATTAAGAAAATTACGTTGTGATGATGGTCTCTACATGTGCCCCTCCCCTCCTCAGCTCAGCTCGTGTCAGACTGTGGCACAGCCTGAAATAAAAAAAAACCAAAAAACAAAACCCTTTATGATTTAGTGAGAAGAAAACTTATAGAAATCTTAAATGTAGCAAGGGAAAACTGCAGGAATTTTCACCTTAGAAATGTGTACTAGGAGAGGGAAGGCAACAACCAGCTCTTCTGGCATAGCAGCAGGTACCATTGCAATGCCTAACACAGATTCCCTGCAGACCCCTTAAGGAAATCAGTCTTGTTTCTTTTAAAGTTTGGAAAGAAAACTTTTTGCTGAAATAGTTATTTCTATATATATGATCAAAATATTTTGTTGGTTTATTACACAGACAGCCTGAAATGTGTTCTTCTTTGCTTCTAAGGCTTTCTAAGTCATGTGACTGATCTGGTACTGCTCAACAGCACAGCCTAGTCTTCTATATTGAATAGTTTGGCTTTAAACAGAGGAGCCTATTTTTAAGTATTTCACATCTACAGTCAGATGTAATCTATTTAAAACCAAAAATATATTGGCAAAATACCTTTTATATATTTATGGGGTTTTTGTTTATCTTTTTCCCTTTTCCTTTCTTTTTTTTCCTTTCTTTTACATCCATTTCTTTCCTATTAATTTTTTTACTATTTATTTTTTTAAAATAAATCCTGTACAAATATTATGAATATACACATTCAATTGAAGTTCCTATACCTATATAAAGTAGTTTTCATGACCAAATACAATTTTTGGGGACATGACAAGTCGTATCTGACTCACTCAAGAACTTAGACATGAGGTTGAAAACATAGACAAGACAGACCAAAAGACACTTATGTGAGGAAATTAAAGGGGTCAGCATCTGAACTCTTAAAGGAGAGGTCCCTCTGACTTTCACAAAGGGGTCACACAGAAATAATTGTAAGCGCTTTCCAACCCGATAGCTTCAGTGTGGGAACGTATAATTGTTATGTAAAAGCTGGGAAAATCAGGACACGGGAGGTCAGCATGATTCCTTCAAGGACAGATAATGAGTCATAGGTAGAACAACACCAACAGAGAGTGGTGCTGCTCAGATTTCCAGGCCAGGGTCACAGCTATTGGGTGCACAGGCTTGCTTGCCAGTACCAGATGAGGAGCATTTCTAATTATTTACTGGTTGTGGAATTTCTACTTGTACTTCTGATAAACGCCTCAGAAGACTGGGAGTCTTCTCAGACATGTCAATACCCGAGGGGAGTGAAGTGTTAGTGAATTAAAGAACTGTTTACCAGTAAAAGTACAAAAATTCAGAAACAGCTCTGTGCATTTGGGCAGCTTTATGGCAAAACCGTGGAGCCGTGAGAGTGACAGGCTTTCCACAGAGGTGACAGTGATACTGAAGGATTAGGGAGATAGTTGGGAATTTAGATGCTAAAAGCAGTACTTGAACAATGCTTGGGTCCTTAAATCCTTTGTAAAATTCAGCCCTTGAATCTGCATCTGTGCTTCTCATTCTCTATAATTAACTTGTGTGTTGATCTCTTCTGATTTGAATAACAAGCTAGCAGCAGGAGGTCTAGTCCCACTCCTAGGATTCTTGCCTATGTGGATCCAGAAAACTTGTCAAAAAAGGGGTTGGTTGCACTGGCACCTATACAGTCTCTAGTGCCCTAATAACAAAGACTTTTTTTTTCCCCTTGCACAAGATATTCAGTTGCTGAGATGGTGGCGTGGCAATTTGAATTGCATTTGTGCATGCAGTGCAGACAATGGTCCACATTGCAAAACGTTATTTCTATCTCTTCAATGTAGCATTTCCCTTGTCACTTCTAATCTAATACATTGTTGTTGTTGTTTTTAAATTGACAGAAATGGAAATTAGTAATCAAGAGTGATTTTATGGCACTAGTAACTGAGGCACCACATACACACCCCATCATGCAAGAAATATGCTTGCTACACTAATAAAGCTTTGGACACACCTTAGATGGTTGCATTTACTCTTCAAGAGTCAAGTTTAGTGAACTGTGGCATAACGTGCACACAGCTTTTGCATTTGCAAAAACATGAGCAAAAGGCTTGGTTTTGCCTGCCCCTGTAAATTCACAATAGAATGAAAATTCGTTGTTTCAAACAGCTGAATAATATTATCTATTAATTAACTTGTCCTGGCAGTTCCCATTTAAGGGGAAACTTCTGGCATCTTGGTTGGGATGCTGAGGGGTCACAGAGCTGGATTTTTTGCTTGAAGCTGTCTTTGTTGCTGCCACCAGCACGCAGCACTGAGACATTCAGGAGCAGTTATGGTATCATAAACCTCAGTCACTGAAAGAAACACATTTTTTCTTGTACCTCAGACTCAAATGAGCAACCCATGAAATGTAGCTCTTGACATTCTTTTCTTTCCTAGTGTAACTGTAAATGCAGGGTCCTGTCTCTGGTGTTTTTTCCATTTTCTTGACCTCATGCCACTCTGGCCTTTCCTCCAGGTGAGAGTTCCACAGCAGCACCTGCAAGCCCTCTGGTTGGCAAACGCAGCAGGTAGGTCAGGTTTTCCAGGAGATGCACAGAGGAGCCAGAAAGCAGCCAACTGTGAAATCCCACAGGATTGTAAATCCAGGTTTGACTGTTTATTTCCAGACATACTGCAGGCTTTTCACATCATGCTCTTATCAGTGTTGTTGTGGCTTAAACAGGAAGCTGCAGACTGATGGAGAGGGGAGGAATGTATCCACAGACAAGGGAGGGCTGAGGGAGTATTCTTGCTGCTGACTGTTGTGGAGTATTTTCAGTGAATGACCTTGGATTTTCTCCGTCTTGGAAACCATGGCAACCAGCATTTGTTCTTGTAAAATAATTTCTTGTCTTGCAGTGAGTGATTATATATCTTCTCCGAACTCTGAGGCAAAAATCTCTCCACAAAGAAGAGAAAAATTGCTAAAGAGCAAGCCTGAGTTGATTGTTCTGAATCACTGTATCTTAAAATATGTGATGCAACGTGGTTATCTACTGCCAGCTGAACAACAAGCTAAAGAGTAGCCTCTGGATGATTGTCTGATCCTGTTTCTAGGTTATTATAATTAAGTCTGTAATAAATACAGACATCCTTGGTGAATGCCAGTTTGTTTCCCTAATTAGCATCTGACAACAATCAGGAAAAAACATTCCAAGATTATACTGAGGCTTTTGTTGAGCACTTTGGGAATCACTGACACAGTAATTTTCCCTGTTCTTAAATATATTTTAAAGTGATAAAGGCCATTTGCAAGTTATTCTTTTTTCAGATACTCAGTCTGTGTAATTCTGCCTGTAGCACCTCATACACCTTGTGCTTCATCCATACAAAATCTCCCATCACCTGGGCATTTGAGGGAAGAGAAATGTCTCTCATACATCCATACAACTCAAAATCACTTGCCAAAAAAACTTGAATATCAAACACAAACCCAAATACAACAAGACAGCCAAAATCTACTTAAAAATAAAGATGTGATAGCAACTGGCTTGTCTGTGCACCATACCATCCGTCCCTTGTAGCCCCTCACTGGTGAAAAAATGTGCAAAAAAGTCATGGAAATTCCCCCATACCTGCTTCAGGATCATCTCTGAGGTGTGTGGAACTTCATTTCACAGGAAAGCAAGTTGCTGAGGCAGTCAACTGTGCTCTACCCATCACAGCTTTGTAGTTGCTTCCTTTCATCTGGAAACAAGGTGCAGATGCTAGAAATTGCATATTTTAAGCCTAGATCCAAAGGAAACAAGTCCTAAGGGGGAGCCAGCTGTTTCTCATTGTGAATAATCCCTCTTCTGCAGTAACTTTGAGCCTTCTGGCAGAACTCAAACAAAGCTGAGTGAGGACATGGAAACCTCTAGGACACTGATGCTGCTATAAGCATCTGAGCATTGGAAGCTGGGTGGGAAGCAGAGGTCAGGTTTTCCTGGTTTCCCTTCTGCTTGAGCTCTGTCTAATGGCTCTGTGCATCCCAGCAGGGTACAGGTGGTGAGCCCAACTTGCTCCTGAAGACTCTGAGGACCCTCTCCTCTGGCCCTGCAGGAAGGCCTGCAGGTTCAAGTCTAGGGTGTTCTGCCCACAGCAAGAGCTGAGACAGATTCCTGGGGACATGGATCCAGCTGCTGTTCCCATCACCCTTGGGAGCATTTCCCTTCACCTGGCTCTCCTTGCAGCCTGTGAGTTTCCTGGGAAATCTAACCCAGAAACAGCTTTGTGTGCCCAACCACTGCCTGCAGTGCCCCCTGCTCTGGGGGCTGCCCTGGGAGCTGAGGGACACAGAGGAGGCAAGCAGGCAGAGCTGCCCCTTGGCAGCACAAGGGAGGACCACCCTCTGCAGCCTTTTGGTCTCTTCTGACACTTCCCTTGGGATTTGGGCACCGTCCCTGGAGCTCCAGTCTCTGCTTGCATCCCTCATCCCCTGCACACCAGCCAGACTGCAAAGGGAAGATTTATGGACACTGTAACATCCCCACAGCTTATGTGGAAACCATGGTGTACCAAAAAGCAAAAACCATTTCTTCCTTTCTTACAGCAGACAAAAACCTCTCTACATAGACATAATAATGGCATTATTAGTGACAATTAAATGGCAGCACAACAGGCAGCACAGCTCCTGTTCCATCACAAGACTGCCCTCCTGCTGGTCTGCTGCTAGCTGTGGCTTTACCTTGCAGCTTTAGTCACCGTGCCAGGGCACTCAGGGAGGAATCCCCATCAGCCAGCTAACATCCTCCAAGGAAAATGCAGCAAAAGCTCATTTTAGGAGGGGCTCTGACAGACACAGGTAGTGCCATAGGGGTAGGTTTCAGTGGGGAATACATGTGATAAAGGCACTGCTGCCAAAACTGTGGCAGCAGAGGGGCCAGAAGCTGAGTGTGTGCATGGCCTGCTGCATGAGCAGGCTTGCTGCAGCCTGTGCCGGGGAAGGAGCATAAATGCAGAGGTCTGTGGTGGTCAGAAGAGGATCTCTTTGAGGACTTGGGTTGATGTAGGTGTTTGGGACCCCACTGGGGCCCACCGCGAACCCTTCTTCAATTGCACCCACGGTGTAGTGCAGGGAGCATTACTGCACTGATGTACACGCACAGTTTTGGGGAGCACACCATCCCAGCCCTAAAGCCTGGCTGCCCAGAGGTGGGGGCTGCCCCCCACCAAGCCAAACCACTTTGGAGGGGGTTGCAGGGATGCTGCAGCCAGACCTGCAGCAGCCCGTCCCATACCCCCAGCCCTCCTGGGCCACAGTGCACAGTGCCCACATGACTGTGCTGAAGAGGAATGCTTAGCAGACATGTGCATGAGCTCACAGATTAACTCTGCAGCCTTTTCCAGCCACTGACTATGAAGTGGGGGTTGAAATCTGAAAGCATTGCATGGGATTAGCCATGCATCTGCCATTAAAATCAATCCTCTTCACAGCTGTGCAAATCTCCATCTGCAGTTATCTGCCTCTTGGACTCAAGAAATGAAGAGAGAGAATAAGAAGAAGGAGAGAATGAATCCAGAAACTTTTCATGTATACATTGTGACTCCATCTCATTGATTAATGATGTCCTAGGACAATATTCAGATTATTTTAGTTCCGTTTCAGTTCAAAATGCCGAAACAAAGAAAAGGACAATATACTGATTGGGAAGAAAAAGGTATCTGCATGTTTTCTATAATACTGATGGGTCCAGGGACACAACTTACGTCAGGAGCTAGACAAACACATTTTTCAGCAGATTAAAAAAAGTACAGGTGGCTATATTCTGTTATTTTAAACTTCTGTGTTTTTTTGTTTTGATTTGTTTTGAATCATAGCCTGGGTGAGGAATTCAGTACTTTCCCTGCAGCACGTGTGCCTGGAACACAGTATTTTCATAAATAAACAACCCCCTGCTCAGTTGTGGGTATTTCCACTTTCAGAATTCAGAAGCTTGCAGGCATGGTGTGGTGATAAGCAGGCACCTGCAGCTTGTGGGAGGGTGGTCACAAGTGCTGTGTGTTGGGAGAGAAAGAAGTGATAGTAAAACAAAAACAGTAAAAAAAATTGGAGGACAGAAAAATAAACCAAATGAGGAGTGGAATCCATGGAACAGGCAGTCAAATGTTTCTGTGAATGCTCTTATTTTATTTTTGTCAGAAGATTCTTTATCCTGTCATTCACGTAAAAGGTGAAGCAACTGTTGGTGATAGGAAATTACATCAAAACAAAAAAATAAAATCATGAAGCAATTGCTGATCACAAAGCAATCATTAAAAAATATATATCAAAAAGCAGAAATGTGGGTCCTAGCTTTGGTGCATAACTGCCTCACATGTGTTTCTTATGGAGGTGCAAGTGAGTGAACAGGGTGACTGACTTGTCCTGTGTCCCTCATTTTGCTCATCTGCAAGGAGGTCCAGCTATAAACATTTCTAGGAAGAAAAATGAGATCTGGAAGTGCTTTGAGAGTAATGGCACAGCAAACTGAGAGATGAGAGCCACACAGGGGGAGAGGAGGGGCATGCTGTGGAAGGGCAGCTGATGCTAGCAAGGAAGATGAGTGGGGAGAGTTGTTCACTGGAGTCTGGCCCAGGAGTGGAGTTCAGGGGGAGAGGGAGTCTGAGCAGTCAGACTCTGCAATTACTCATCCTTATCATGGGACTAAGCCCCACCATTTCACTCTTCACTTGGTCGTTTGTCAGGTTTCCTGTTAAGTGGAAATCTGAGCATTTCTCTTTTGTACCACATAAATTTAGCCTTCCAAACAATTAAAAAAAATAATTTAACTTTACAGCCTATGTAACAAAATTATAGGAAACAGCACAAAGCTCAAGGGTGAGCAGAACAGCAGAGAGGGAAGGTCTTGCTTTTTTCCAACCACAGAGGACAAGGGCTTCATGTTCTATACACCTTTGTCTACATTTCTGGTTTTGAGGCAGGGCTCTTGCAGGGCTGCTCTCCACTGTGAGTCTGTCCACTTTGTGTGGCACCTTTAATTACACATCAAGCAGCAGCATGTAAAGGGTTAGGGCATTATCACAGAGACAGAGCACGAGGGTTCATGTCCCAGCTCCACCAGTATCTTAGTGATTTTGCCACAGTATTTCTGTAGCAATTTCCTGGATCAGAAGAAGACACTAAACTTCCATCTTGTACTCCCTACATAAGTGCAGACCCTGGTAACAAAATGTGTTTCATTGGGGATCTGCCTGTTGCCCACCATCCTCCATCTGACCCCCTTATGCAAACAGTATTGCCATGTGCAAAAATACATTATTCAATGAAGAAACCATTTTCTCAAATCCCACAGCTCAGGGGAATAGCTTTCACAACACAGTTCTTTTAACAGCTATAGCAGCAGACAGTGGAGAAGGCTGTGAAACTAAAATGGAGGAGAAGATTTGCTGTGTTTCTAAGCAGTCTAAAAGCAGCCATGCAATAAGAAAGCACCAAAATACAGAATGACAGTGGGTATCCAAACCAGAGACCACGGTGCATGCTGGGGAAGAGACTGAGACAGCAGAGGTACCCTGGTGAGGGCTGCCTGCAAAAACAGAAAGGGGGTAGGGAGCCAGTTTCCTTTGCACACTGTTACTAACCACTTGTGACCAGCAGAGCTGCAAGACGCACAAACGCCTGGAATAATTAGGTCAGTCGTGTCTAGATGCAGAGACAGCTAAATCAGACTTGGCTGTGCTTTAGCTTTCCCCAGGAAACCATGGCTGTCACAACACCAGAGTTCAGGAGATGGGTATAAAAAATCTGCATCTGAGGGGTGATAAAAACTACCCTGTTGTCAACAGAGAGGGCTACGGGAGCTGCCTGTGCCTCAGCCTCCTCTTGCTCCCTGCAGATTGCTTGCATAAGCAGGTCTTCAGCTCCAGAGGTTAGTGAGAGTAAACAGGGGAGATCAAACATACTCCATGCTCATTCTGATTAAACATAAGCTGAATTGTCTGTGAGGCAGGACACCACCAAGCCCATGCAACACAGCATGTGCTCAAACCCAAGGATTTCTGTGGGTAGGGAAGGACTGTGGGATTACAGCCTGAATGCTAAACAGCTTCATCATCTCCACAATGTCAAAACATCATCCTCTGCCCCAGGAGGATTCCTTGATTAATGTAATTAAGATTATTCTGCCCGGTGAGTGAGGCAGTGGGTATGTCAGGCCTGGGGTCCCAGAGGCTCCTGCAGACACAGAGAAGGGAAGGGGCAGCAGAGTTATTCCAGCAGGAAGGCAGCCAGGACCCCCTCCCTGCCCCTCAGCCTGGGCGGCTGCAGCTGCACCTGAATCCCTGCAGCAGCTCAGCCTGGCAGGGCTCACTTCTTCAGCATCGCTGAGAAACATGCTGCTAGTGGAAGGTGATGATAGAGTGTTTATCCTGAGGAGATTTCAAAGCCCAACAGTGGCAATTTGTGTTGCAGTCACATCCCCGGGTCTCAGACAGACCTGTCAGTGTCCTCACACCAGAAAAATCAAGCAGTAACACGTTTTTGTTGCGCTGCTCTCTTTTTGTTTTCACAACACAACAAAGCAACCCTGCTAACGAGAGCAGGGGAAATTGATCTGATTTGGTTTTGTTTTGATTAGGACGTTTGCAGGTTCTTCTGACAGCAAAGAGAAAGCTTCCCTAGGTGTAAGCCCCAGGCACAGGATAAGTAAGTTCCAGAAATTGGATCTATTCTTCTTTTTGAATAGAATATCCACTGAAGCAACTCTGCTTCCTTCTTTGATGTGTGTTAGAGGCCACATCATTTATATTTCATTTGATTTAAAGTGAAATGCAGAAAGACCTGCTAGTTGGCAGTAGCACAAGACCACAGTACAACTGGAATTTAGCTGACATTTGACAAGAAAAAAAGAACATTTTTTCCACACAGGTATTTACAGCTTTTTATACCTGCACATAGGATTGCTTCTAGCCTTTGATGCAAGTTATTCTGAAGAAAACTTAGTGGTACAGAATTGTGTTGATTTATCCAAAATTTTTAGATTTTGCCTTCCATTTGTGGTCTTCAACATTTTCAACATCCTCTACAGATGACACTCTATTCCTTCTTACCTATCACAATAATATCATTAAAGAGCTTGGAGACAAATACAGGGGCTTATGCCACAAATGGAAATAGACTGATGGAAAGGCATAGAATATCACTTGCAAAACAGAAGTTATTCAAACAATATTAATTGATTACCTAAGGTACTCACCAATGTCCTCCAATCACTCTGTATCTAGTGATTTAGGAAGGGAAGTATTGTATTTTAATATAGATTATACTTACTGTAGTCTCCATAGGATTTGTAATGTAATAAGAGCATCCAGCAGTTTCCAGCTCTAGTAGCAAAAATGTTATCATACCAAGGGCATTAAATCCTACACTGACACTGGTTAGCCAGCAAAAGCAGTGCCTTGTGACAGAGCTGGGGTAAAAATTAGACTTTTATATCATAATTCACAACATAATTCCACCACCTCAGGGAACAAAGCGTGACAGCAGTCAACAGAAATATACCATATTTATGGGCAGTTACTGAAGGAGAGTTTCAGACAGCATCCTGCCAGGGACCACACAACAAAATGGACAACAAACACTGCTAAGTGCTGAAAATTAGAAGCAGTGATTCCAGGATCTACCTTTCACTCCCCTCTAGAAGGTGGCACTTACTATGTGCCTGTGCATCCCCTGTCCCACTATTGTTTCAGGAAAAGCTTCCCTTCCTTTCTTCTTATGATAATTAGCTGTTTCCATGGATAAACCTCTGGCTCTCAAAGGCTCCTTACAAAGCTTGCTGTCTGTTGTTGAAGACACACCACCTGCAGGCTTTAGCAATTCAGGGGTTCGTTTTCTCTTTTTGAGTCTCTGTTTTGAGCACCACCCACAATAGTTGACTTTTCTGCTAAAATGCCATTTATGTTACTGGCCTGTGTGAGCAGATCTGGGAGCCATCCAAATGCTGTGTTCTTTGGTGCCCTCTCTGGTCCTGAGAAGTCCTTGGGGACACTGGAGTGAGTGGTGGGCAGATGGATTGACAGAGGGTTGGGAGAGAGTGTGACAGGAGGCTGGAACAAGTTCAGGATCTATGCAACAGCTGCTTGGCTGGAGAAAGAAGGGTTTATCTACCCAGTTTAGTCTTGCTTAGCACTAGCTCAGTGCACATTCCAGCTTTGGGAACAGTTCTCTGCCCATCCACACCAGCCAGGGGTTAAACCACAGCAAGAGTTGCCCTGAAGAGCAGAATCCCCTGGAATTTGCTTGTGAGCTGCACCCACCCTGGGGATTCTCCTGTTCTCTCTCCCCTTTCATGAAGTCTGACCCTGTATTTAAATCTCTAAAACCAATTAACTGCACACCTGTTCCTGCAAAGGCGACCCCTGAGAGCTCTCACAGCAACTGGAGATGTGGCTTGCCAAGGTGGGGGTGTTGCCAGGATTGCATCATTTAAACATTCCCAGGCAGCCCAGCCCAGTGGGACTGACAGGAGTGAGAGAGGCCAGGAGAGACACAAGGGGAACACACTGCACCCCTTGGCCTTGATTCACTCTGCTGTGAGAACACAAGTACAAGGAGAGTTTGCAACGTAAAATCCTAGGAGTAGGATGGTGCTACAGCGACCTACCTGAATTATTTTGGAAAACTGCTCTGATACAGTCTTGCAGCTGGACAGAGTGTAATAAACTCTGTGAAGATGTATCAAGTCTGAGGGCTGATGTGCAACCTCCCAGAGTGGCTGAATAATATCGAGAAAACTTCTCTGGGCACGCTTTGTAAAAGAAAAGGGTTTAATAATGACAAAAATAACAAACATTATAAAAAAAAAAAAAAAAAAAAAAAAGTCGAGCACAGTGCAGAGGACACCCCTACACTGCCAAAGCAGTCCAAAAAAAGCAACTGAGCCCCTCTGTGCAGACTTTTAGGTACTTGATGATCCAGGTGGGCTTTTTGGCACCTTGCCCAATGAAATTGGCAACAGGCTTTGAGGGACATTTCCAAAGCCCAACCAGTGCCTCTGTGCTGGTATTTTACTGGGAAAAGAACATGGAAGTTTCTGGGTTCTTTACCTTCTTAGAGCAGCACAGGGTGAGTCTTAAACCTTTCCTTATATGGAAATACCCACTAAGGTGGGGGTGCATTCCTACACTGCTCTAGAGTCCCCGTGTTGTTTTTAGTGTCTTTGGAAGAGTCCCTTGGAAGGGGCAGCATTTCTGGGCCCACTCACAGCCAGGCATCCAAGAAGCAGTATTTTGGTTTCAAACAAAGTATTTCATTCATGTGTTTGAAGGTAGGACAAGACTCTCAAATGGTGCCTTATCTCTTTGTCCTAATAGCAATTAGCACATAAATCAAGTCTTAGCTCTTATATGAGTGCTTTGCTTCTTAAACAGAATTGCTATGAGAAAAGCAAGGGATTGATCAGTTTGATTAATTTGAGCTTACAGTAAGAGCATCAAAATTGAAAGTTAATTCTTCATAAAAGATGATAGAATTTGTCTGTGAAAGACATCCTGTAAATCTTTTTACTTACACTGCAGTACCAGAACATCTGCATGTGAAATGTTCGAAGTTCAAATCCACAGCACTTTATTTTTTTTTTTTTTCTAATCTATTAATTCAGTCCATTTCAGCACATATTAGAATTCTCTTGCTGGGAAATGTAAAACAACAAAAGGATCACACATGATCTCCACAGGAAGCTGTTCAGAGGAGCACACACACCTTGTCAGCAAAGGCAGCAAAGCATCTGAACACAGTCTGGGGCAGCCAGCTCCAGGTAGCCCTGCCTCAGCAGGGGCTGCACCAGAAGACCTCCAGAGGACCCTTCCAGCCTCAGCCATTCTGTGCTCTTAACAGAATTAATCCTGTATTTAAAAAAATCTTACAGCTAGTTACTTGTAAGGACAGCAGTGCTTACTTGTCTGTAGTGCAGCACACCTCACAGTCTGTGCCCTCTCCTAGAGAGAACCATGCTAGAACCAGTTCTGAGGAAGTCACAGGTTTTACACCTATTGCACAAGCAGAGGATGTGGTCCAGGAATTTTTCATGCATTATCAAACAATGCTATAAAGGATGGGTGTGAAATCCAACCAGAAAATGCATCTCCTTAGGGACAAGCTCATTATGTAACCTATTCATGCACACCCTGCACAGACTGGCAGGTCAGAATGAGAGCCTTTCCTCACCACCACTTTTACCTTGAATTTCATGTTCAACAGGAGTTCAGTGCTGCTTCCTTTGACATCAATGTTCCAATTATGACTAAGCTTAATGAGAGCAGGACTGGTCTACATGTCTGAATTTGAAAAGCGAGTCCAACACTAAACAGATAAAATTAAGTCAGAACTCAGACTTGCAAATCTTTTCTTTTGTAACAACAGTACTCAGAAAGTTGTTATGAATGTCTGTGGACATAACTGGGGAGAATGTTAATACAACTGGCTGTTAGCATAGAATAATAATTATCTGTTAGATTAGTGCTAAAGGAAAGATAAAATTATTTGCAAGGAACAAGACTTGAGGCTTATGATAATGCTGTGTTTTGTTGAACTTTATTTCTTCACAATTGTCCTAGTAAATGTTAATCATTTTTCTGAGGCATGTTAGGGCTATTACACTTTCTTCCCCTTCTCACCTCCATGCATCAGAAGGGAACGATTTCAACTGGTGGAGATGCATCAGCAGATCAATTTTTCTAAAGGCAAAATCACTAGATGTTTACCCCACAAACTGGGGTTTAAATCAATGAGATTATACTGCAGAAACAAGGTAAATGACAGTCTGATTGACTGGGAAACAGTTATGGACTGCTGCACAGCTGTGCCAAACCTCAGCTGGGTTAGAGTGAATTAAAGTCTGGGGTGTAACTTGTTCTGACAAGAGATGAGGCACCGTGTATCTGTGAGGCTATTACATTACCAGCATTGCTCAGCAGGGTTCAGCAGAACTGTACTCCAAGACTGAATCCAGTCTAATGATTTCAATCACACACCTTTACCCTGGAATGGTGCTGCTTGAGGTTTCCTTTGAAATGAAATTTATAAGATCACTTAAGATCTTAAGTTTTTGCTTAAGATATGAAGATAAAAGTAACACTGCTGCAATTAGTGCCAAGGTTAAATTCCAGAACTGACTATTAAAAACAGTGGGTTCTTTATTTCTTGCTCTCTCCTGGTCAAGAATTGATTTTTTTTCTTTCTGAAGGCAATGCTTTCATTAGAGACAAATTGCAAGACTCCACACAGAGCAGCTGGGCAGAACTGTAGGGAGTGCACCAAGCAAGAACTCACTGCAAGTGACACAGCAAAGCATTTTGAGATTAGGATTTAATAGAAGCAGGCAGCAAAAACACAGCTGTATTACAATGCATGGGATGAAATCCCTTTGGGTTGGCATTTCCCTTAAATTTAAAAAATAACCAAAAAAATCAACAAACAACCACCAAACCTAAACCTATTACTGTTTTGTATCTGATCAACAAAATAAAAGATTCCAAGAGGAATCTGTGTCTAGGATGGTCATGACTTAAGTGCAGTGTACGGGATAAATTCCCCAGAAAGGAAGTCTAGAAGACAAAGCTGTAAATAAAAATACACGCTGGGCAATCACTTTAATTTTGTTTTATTCAGACTTTTATCCCACAACTTGTATGACAATATTACAGCCAGAAGTTAATCCAGTTCTCTACCAGAATCCTGCCTGTTTCCTCTTTTACTGCTCTGTGTCTTTCACACACTTAAAATGACAGCTGTACAACCTTCCCACCAATGCCCCTGCTACAACACACAACCCTCTAATCCTAGAACACTGTGCCCCTGACCCCTCCTTGTTAGATTGTCATTATGAGAGCAAAGAGAGCACCACACACGTCAGGGGCTTCTCAAGTAGCACACAGAGAAATGCTTCCTCCTGCCTTTTTTATTTATTTTAATTTTTTTAAACTTCTAGCTTGAGGAACACAGTGTATCCTCATTAAAAAATCCTGCCTCATAGGAAATGGTTGTCCTCCAAACTGTGTAACATGGTCATGCCCTCAGATGCTTTCTGAACTTCTTTCATGGCTGTGGTTCTCTGCCTGCCAAATGTCTTCTCTCTCACTGTACTTTTAAAAAGGGGAGAAGGAGATGCATGGAAAAATTGCAGAAGAATTTTCCTAGGTGTTCATGAATTTTGTGCCAGTTTTGAAGACTTAAAGTTGGTCACAGCACAAGCAGTGGTTTTTTTGATGTCATCCAAGGGCAAGGATGTAGTTACTGTTTGCATAGACAGTGGCAGGTAAGAATGTAATGCCTAAAGTTTCCTTTCAGGATCAGCAACAGAGAAGTACACCAGTTTCTTTGTCCTACTTAGATTGCCTGGATGTGTCACAAAGATAAACACATTCACCAGAATTACCCTGCTTTGTTAATTGGACTGAAACCACCTACAAAGACAAAACACTTCAAGTTATCATCTTTTCCCTGTGGCAGGTGTCCTTCATCATGAAAACACAGGTGAGGCAAAGGGGAGTGCCAGTCATCTGGGAGCTTGGTGCACCTGCAAGGAACATGCTTCTGCACAAAGGAAACAGCATGCAAAAAAACCCCCAAGCAACACTTAAAATCATCAGTTCCAGGTAAAGGCTGCTGGTTTGCTGATTCCTCTTTCCCATGATGGGAGCAGCTGGGTTACAACTTCCCAAAGGTATAACTTCCCAAAGTGTGAAGAATCTGCAGCTCTAAAGAAAACTTTTGTTTGCCTTTGGTGCTGCCCATCACTAAGCCAGAAATGCCAGTATTACTTGGGTGTCTGTACTGAAGTCCTGTACCCACTGAAATTTGTCAGAAACACCTAAACTTGCTCAGCTTTTACACAGATCAAACTTCTGAAAGAAATCACAGATAGTGTTCCTCTACATAATTGGGTGCATACAAATTTAATGCACAGAAATCCACTGAAAATCAAAAATTTAACTTTTAGATAGGCTTTTTAGATACTTCCTAATATATCTCACCTGATAGTCTTTTTTTTTACCTCCCACTCAGGCAGACTCATCTTTTTCTATTCCAAGCAAATAATACAGATAACCACGGTGATGGTACAGTCTATAAAAAACATTTGATTTTGCTCACTGTAGCTTAAGACAGATTTAACAGTAACAGAAGAACAAAAGTAATGACAGGGCACTGGGGTGTTAAGCAAAGTTTCTTTCAAAGGAGAAAGTCAGTAGCTCAAGAATCAAGGGAAAAAGGTACATGGTTTTTGCTAAAAGGAGAAAGTTTAGTCATTCTCCCTAGGCAGGATTTCACCCATGATGAAAAAGAGAAATTTTACCTTTACCTTTATCACAGAAAGGTAAAATATGATTGATAAGTCTGGAGAAAATGCCTTCTTATTTGGCCTTTACAATAGTAGAACAAATGTAAAGGAAAAGCATTTCATATTAATTTTAGGAAATGGTTTCATGCAGATAAGCCCATATGGAACCCACTGTCCTTAGGTTTGGAGGACTATGGAAGCACTGGATAACAGATACTGGCAGCATGGCTCCTGCTACAGAAAGCTGTCAAAGACTAATTACTATTAAAAAAAAAAATCTTTGTGCCATGGCCATGAGAATGATAAAAATAATAAAAGGCTTCTCTTTTGAGCTGAATAGTTAGTGACAGCCTTTCTTGCATGTTCTAATATATCTAATACTAGCTCCTGTTAAAAGACAGAAGCAGGACAGGTCCAACTCTGGATATTTATGGATAGTTCAGCAGATTTTACTCATGTTTTTGCCTTCTTTTTTTTTTTTAAATTTATTTTTGTGCGCTTTTTTTGTTGTGGTTTTATTTTTGTGTGTTTTTTTGTTTTGTTTTGTTTTTTTGTTTTGTTTTGTTTTGGTTTTTTTTTTTTTTTTTGT
>VZUI01086105.1:0-17524 GCA_013401135.1 Cettia cetti
GGTTCTTTCTCCCTTCCAGGACCCATCCTCCCTGCAGGGGATCTCTGCTGCTCAGGGGCCAGCCAGGCTCACTGCAGGCCTGAGACAATTCCATCAGCCCATGGGGAGAGGCTGCAGCCAGGGGAGGAGCCCAGCATTCCTGCCTGGAGAAAAGCTGGCATTGAGAGCAGCAGCACAGCCTGTGTGCACTGCATTCCCAGAGGAGCCTGGAGCCATCCCAGCACCACTGGAGCCTTCTCCAGGATCATCTCTGCTCCACCAGAGCCACCCCTGGCACTGCAGGAGGGCTGGGCTGGGCTGCTCCAGCACCCTGACCCACACGGCATCAGCCCCTGCCCTCACCCTGGCAGGGGTGGCTTTTTGGTTGTTTGCTTTTTTGTTCTACTGCATTTTTATTTTACTTTTTCTAGTACAGAACTGTTATTCCTATTCCCATATCTTTGCCTGAGAGCCCCTTAATTTCAAAACTATAACAATTCAGAGGGAGGGCTTTCCATTCTCCATTCCAAGGGGAGCTCCGGCTTTCCCTGGCAGTCACCTGTCTGTCCAAACCAAGACAGGCTGAGGCCCTGTATCAGATCCTCCCACTTCCTCTGGGCAACACATCCCAGACTTCTTTAATTCTATTGGAAAGCATTAAAAAAAGAGGAATTTGGGGCTTTGGTTGAATATGGAATCATGGAATGGTTTGGGTTGGAAGGGACCTTAAGGCCCATCCAGTTCCACTCCCTGATCTTGCCAGGGACACCTCCCACTGTCCCAGGTTGCTCCAAGCTGCATCCATAAACAAGAATTTCCAAAGATTTGCGTTCAGCTTTCCGTGCTCAAATCAGCTTTTATGAGCCTCTCTCCTCAGCTGGGAAATAAAAGAATTCCGAGCTCCTTTTCCAGGCTTAAAAAAACACGGATCAGAGATGGGAGATAGGTGCACGGCACATTAGGGTGGATTTGACATCCTTATCTCCCTGCTTTTGGAAATATTTAGGCTTTGTTTGCTCCTCCATTTGCTGTAGGATATTGGATCATCCATTCCAGGTCTGCCTTTCCCCAGCAAAATTCCTGAAGCACAGGAAGCTTTAATCTCCTGGAAAAAATAACATTATATCGATAACTAAGCTGCTTTTCATGAGTTACACTAAATCAAGGCTTTTGCTGATAACATTAATGATTGTGCAGAGCCTGGATTAAGTGGGAATTAGAGCAAATCCTGCTTTTCCTATTGTCACATGGGAAAATTGACTTGCCTTCCTCAAGGGCTCCCTAAAACCAAAGGAAAATGAGCCCAGATTTTGGAAACTCCACCTTTGGAAAGAAATGCAACTTCTTGGCCTTCCAGCAGGAGCAGGAGGGGAGGCAGGGAAGGATTCTCACCTCTCCACAAGGAGAGGGACAGCATTCCAAGGGGTTTTTGGATCCTTCAGGAGTGGGACAGATTCATTTTGTCCTGGGAACCCGCAGTGTCCATTTTCACCTGGCTGGGGCTCCTTCTGCAGCTTCTCACCTGGGTGCAGGTCCATGAAGAGGTCTGGGAAGAGCAGAGGGATTCAAGGAACGCTCTGAGGATCAAGAAAAGACCCTTGGAGTCCTCAGGGGTGAGCCATCAGTAATTTGCTCCTGTTGAATTTCAAAAGTGCCTCAATTTCCTCTCGCTGGTGTAATTTGGAAGCTGTTCCAGAGCCTCCCTGCTCCTGGTGTCTCAAATCCATTGGAATTGGAGTTCATTCCCGTTTAGGCCATCAGGAAGCCATGTGACACTACAGTTTTCCAACCACGGTCACTCTGAGCCTTTTGGAAGGGGAATTGCTCCTCACCCTCCACCTCTGCTGGGACAACTCCATGCTGATCCCATCTGGGTTTGGATACTGTCTGTGCTCCTCAAATCCCTTCTCCATGGAATAAAACTTCCTGATTTTCAGGAGCTTCTGGCTTCAGAAGAAGCCATTCCTCTGGTAAAGAATCTTCAAGGGGTTTCTTGGCCAGGTGATTCTTCCAATCATCCTTGGAATGCTCTTCTGACCTTGCTCACTTTGTCCACCTCCCAAAATCTTCCATCCTGGCTCCTCGCAGGCCTCACACAGGTCCTTTCCAACCCAACCCATCCCACAATTCCATGATTTTTCATTAATGTGAAAAAACCCATGGAGAGCACAGTCCAGGCTTCACTCCATGGAAAAAACACTCCATCCAGAGAAAGCCAAATCTCTGGAGCATCCACAGGTTGTCCAATATAAAAGGAGGACAGGAATTTGGTTTTAAATGGTGGGAGACCTCAGCCTGCTTGGCTGAGCTACCAAGGAACACCTGGAGCAGCTGTTTTCCAACATCAGTCTTGTTTTTTTTGGAATTTCCATTACTCAGGAAACATCTCCTGCATGGTTTCTCTCTTCTGCAGCTGGGGTTGGAAAAAGGACAAAACAGCCAGAGCTGAGTTCTCTGTGGGGCAGCAGGGCAGCTGGGACAGAGAAAATCACTGCTCCCCCTTTTTCTAGGAATTCTGGGACCTCTCCTGGTGATGACCCAGGCTAATCCCTGGAGTGGGATTAGTATTTAATAATTTTCATGGACTGGAGTTTAAATCTAAAGTTGTCCCACTCTTTTCCTGATATCCAGCCTAAAGCTCCCTCAGATTCCCTCAGGTCCTGGCTTCCCTATTTTTCCTGACTCCTCACTTTTGGAAATTCACCTTTAAGACTTTTAACTTCCCATCCTGAACATCTGCTTGAACTTCTGCAAGAAAGTGAATCAAAAAGGAGATTTTTCCCTCATTGTGGAAAACGTCCTGCTCAGAAATTCAAATGAAGGAACATTTATTCATCCCAGTACTCAGGCATGGAAATCTCTGCACTTGGAGTACAAACACAAAGATCCCTTTTATTTTAATCTCTCTCCTGCAAATTAACAGAGCCCTATCGTTTTCCAAATTCAAAACTCCAAGGATTAAACCCAACTGGCAAACACGGCTTGAGAATCGTTCTGTGGCCCAAATATGACGATTACAAAGTGGAGATGAAAGAGGCAATTCCAAAAGAAATTTCTGTTCCTTCCCAGGACTGCGGAAGATAAGCCTTAACTACATGTGCATGCAAAAATGTAATTTGATTTATTTTTCCAACAGGAAAAACTCCAGGATATTGCTCTAGGTCTTGGAGCAGTGTGACTGGAGGATAAATAAAACCCCAGGGGTCCACTTGCTGATGAGGGCTGTAATTATTGATTAATCCTGATTTTGGAAGGCTTGGGAGCAAGACTGGCTCCGAATAAACCACGGACAGAACGCCTCTCTCCCAGCATGGAATTCCAACATCCCCTCTCCAGAACTGCCTGAGGTTTTCAGCCTTGCCAGGGGATAAATGTCATCTCTGGCAGGGGGGAGATGGAATAAATACCTCCAAGTTTTTGGGGAGAGAATTTTAATGAGGATTAAACCAGGCAGCTAAAATAAAAATAGAGGGGAAAAAAAAAAAGTGTGAAGCATTTTAAGCAGATTTTCCAACCTGAAGAGAGAGAAAGAGGCGCTTGTGGTTTTTAGAGGAAAATGAGGTTCTTGTTTAAATCATTATTTTTTTAATTATATATTTTTATATTATTAAAATTTATGATTATTTATTATCCCATTTATTAATAGCAACTAGTTCTTCCCCCAGAGGGTACTGGCAGTGCCCAGGCTCCCCAGGGAATGGTGACATTCCCGAGGCTGCCACAGCTCCAGAAGAGCTTGGACAGCGCTGCCAGGGATGCCCAGGGAGGATTGTTGGGGGGTCTGGGCAGGGACAGATTTGGGCTTGATAATCCTGGGATGATTCCTTCCCTCTCGGGATATTCCATGATTCCACTGCTGGCAGCGTCTGAGCTTCAGGCTCATCATGGTCAGAGGTTCTGGAAAACCTTTGGTGTCCATTTCCTTTGACATCTCATCCCTCAAAACATCTGGAAAGTTGTCAGGGTTCCAAATCTTCAACCTGTGGTCGCACAGGGCTGGAAAAACCCAAAATTCCACATGGAGAATATCCACACACTGAGCTCTGCCTTGCAACTGGAATTATCGGATGATCAGATACTTGGTAAAGTGGGGATGTTTCTGAAATAGAAAATGTAGAAAATATTCAGATTTCTGTGGAGAATTGAAAACATTTGGAAAATTCAGATTGTTCTTTGCTTTCAGTGAGTTGGTTGGACAAGTGTGTGAGGTGGTTGGACAGATGGGCTGGATCATCATTTGGGATATCAAATATGATCAATGGGATCATCAATTGGGATATCATCCTTTGGGATATCAGAACACGATCAACGGGATCATCATTTGATATCATCTTTTGGGATACCATCATTTGAGATACCATCATTTGGGATATCATCATTTGGGATATCAAATTATGATCAATGGGATCATTAAATGGGATATCAAAACATCTTTGGGATATCAGAACACGATCAACGTGATCATCATTTGATATCATAATTTGGGATACCATCATTCGGGATATCATCATTTGGGATACTGTCATTTGGGCTATCATCAATTGGGATATCATCCTTTGGAATATCATAAATCGGGATATCATCATTTGGGATATCATCACTTGGGATATTGTCATTTGGGATATCATCAATCGGGATATCATCATTTGGCATAAGTTAAAAATTGGAGATTAAAAAAATGGATCTGATAAATTTATAATTCCTGTGCTTACTTTGCTGGAAATCTGAGCAGGCCTTATCCATCCAACTTCTATTGCAGTATCCTTAAAATTCCATAAAGAATTTGGTGCCCCCTGACCTCCAGATCCACATCCAGGGCAATTCCTGGGAATAACTGTGGGAATTCAAGCCTTTTTCAGCTGTCTGGATGTTGTTATTTAGCCGATGCCTCTGATATCACATCTTAGCTCTGTTAATATTTGAAACAATAACCTGAAATTCTCACTAATGAAGATTGCGGATGCCGTTAATTAGGAGTAAATAACAATGAGAACGGGGTGCTAATGAGCAGCTATTGTGCTGAGCGTTGGAAAAATGAAAACAAACAAGGAATGGTTTAATGCAGCCGAATAAATTCCCAGGAACAAAAGATGGATGTTGGCCCAATAAATTCTCAGGCATCGAGGAACAAAGGATGGATTTCATCTCCTCACGCTGGATATTTGTTGGATTTCTCTGTGTTCCAACGTCTATAAAACCAATAAAACAGATTTGGAAATGCAGCCCCACTTTTAAGCATGATTTAATTAATCCTGGACCAATTTCAAGAGAGTTTTGTTGGATTTTCCATCACGGCAAATTTCTAAATTTGATATTACTGAATATTTCACTGGATTCCAAAGGGCAATAAAACAATGAAAAGCCAATGGCTGCATTGTTAACTGAGTCAGAAAATTACTGTATTTTCTACTTTCTGCGGGGTTTTTATCTGTTTTGGTGGCTTTGTGAGGGGTTCTTTGTTCCTTTTTTTATTTGTTTTGCTGTTGTTGTTTGGGGGTTTCTTTGGTTTTTTGTTTGTTTGGTTGTTTTTTGAGGGTGTTTTTTGTTTGTTGAGGTTTTTGGGGGGGTTATATGTGGGTTTTTTGTTGAGTTTTGTTGGGGTTTTTTTGGCTGTGGTTTTTTTGGGGGTGGTGATTTTATTTCCAGTTTGGTTTTTCTGTTGTTCCATTTAGTGCCTCCATAGGTTTGGAGACAATGATCCCAGATGAGACTCCTTGAAACTCCTGATGAGCTCCAGGCAGAATTGACCCAGGATATTCCACGAACACATAAATTCCCCTGGGAAAGAAAAGTCAAAAAAACAGTAATGGAATCCTAGAATAATGGGTTGGGTTGGAAGAGACCTTAAAATGGGATTATTCCATAGGCAGGGACACCTTCCAATATCCCAGGTTTGCTTCAAGCCCTGTCCAGCCTGGCCTTGGACACTTCCAGGGATCCAGGGGCAGCCACAGCTTCTCTGGGAATTCTGTGCCAGGGCCTCCCTACCCTCTCAGACAGGAATTCCTTCCCAATATCCCATCTAAATTCACCCTTTTCATTCCAGCCCTGAAAAGCTGTGGCTTCCCCTGGATCCCTGGAATGTCCAAGGCCAGGTTGGACAGCCTGGGACAGTGGGAGGTGTCCCTGCCATGGCAGGGGTGGCTCTGCAGGGGATTTAAGATCCTCTCCAACCTAAACCATTCCATGATTCCATGAACTCCGCACACAAAAACATGTGGAAAGCAAAGATTATCTCCTCAGAGCAAAAGTCTGGGGGAAAAAAAAAATGCTCTTGGCTCTTGACAACATGGATCCAAATTCAGTAGAATTCCTTGTCATTTCTAGAAACATCCCAGATTTCCAGCACCTCAGACTGCTCACAGTGGTCCCTCCTGGAATATGGATCACTCAGATATTTTGTTGTCCATGCCAGAATTTGTAATTCCAGGAGAATTCCATGTTTTCAGCATCTCTGCTCTGGCTGCTCCGGAAGCTTTGCCTTGCTGTGCTGTTTTAGGGATGAGGGGTGTGCAGGTGGCTGGGATCGCTGCTGGACAAGATGCCAAGAGCAAAATTTGGGAAATCAGCACAGAAAAAAAAGGGATAAATTATATTTTAAAATAATTACCAAATGCTGCTGTGGGGCTCCAGATACAGCATGGAAAAACTTGGAAAAACAGAGAGGAGCTGAAAGCACAACTCAAAGAAGCCGAGAGATTTTAACTCTCCCTTTTCCCTGGGAACAGGGCAGAGCTGAACATTTTCCTTGGGATGTGTTTTCCATGAGGAAGCTGCCACAACCATGACCTTCAAGGAGACAAATCCCTGTAATTCCCAACTTCGTGCTCAGCCTGGAATGGTGAATAAGGACTGCTGCAGGAGTGGAGCATTCCTGGGATGGAGCTGCTTCATTCCAGAGTCTCGCAGGACAGGAAAGGATGGAGCCCATCCCACCATCTGCCAGGCTCCGGCTCTTCCTGGCCTCCTCTTCCCAAGCAGATGCCCAGGCCCGTCTGTCCCCAGGCAGCCCCAGATGCCACTGGCTGACATTTCCACCCCAGGAACATTCCAGGGACAATGGGAGCCGGATTTGTCCTTCTCCAAAGGCATCCAACACTCCAGATTGACTCATCAGCACGTGGCTGGGCTATCCAAAGGGTAACTTCCTGGGATCTCAGCGAAATCCTGGGCTTTGAGGGAATGTCAGGCGTTCATCTGTGTTTTGGAAGGAGATGTGAGTTTTTCCAGGCCGTAAATCCCTGCTTTGCATAGTCCTGGCTCAGAGGCTCAGGAAAGGAGCAAAATCCGTGGTTTTCTTCAGGATGGGTGCATTCCCCATCCTTGGAAGTGTCCAAGGCCAGGCTGGATGAAGCCCTGGGATAGTGGGAAGGACATCCTGGATTTGAGAGTGCAGCTCCATTGCTGGGAATAAGGGATTCTTTGTAGGATTTCTGGCATCATTCATTTCGTGGTGGGAGCGTTCTATCCCTTCATCCCTGGATGGCTGCTGAGGAGAAAAGATCCACAAGTCTGAACCATCATGGAATCATGGAATGGATTGGGTTGGAAGGGACTTAAATCCCATCCCACCCATCCCATGGGCAGGGACACCTCCCACCGTCCCAGGCTGCTTCAGGCCCAGTGTCCAGCCTGGCCTTGGGCACTGCCAGGGATCCAGGGGCAGCCACAGCAAATCGGGGAATTCTATCACAGCCAGGAATTCCTAATTCCCAATCTCCCATCCAGCCCTGCCCTCTGGCACTCTGAAGCCATTTCCTGTGTCCTGTCCCTCCATCCCTTGTCCCCAGCCCCTCTCCAGCTCTCCTGGAGCCCCTTCAGCCCTGCCAGGGGCTCTGAGCTCTCCCTGGAGCTTCTCCTCTCCAGGGGAACATTCCCAGCTCTCCCAGCCTGGATCCAGAGCACAGCTGCTCCATCCCTTGGATCATTGAGACAACAGCTCCAAGTCTTTATCTACATTAATGTCCATTTCCATTTCCATTTCCATTTCCATTTCCATTCCCATTCCCGTTCCCGTTCCCGTTCCCGTTCCCGTTCCAGTTCCCGTTCCCATTCCCATTCCCATTTCCATTTCCATCCATCTCCACACCTGCCCATGGATCTCTGAGCCAGCAGGAATGTTGAAAAGCTCCCACTCATCTCCATCTGCCAGAATTCCCCCCATGGCTCTTGGGGCTCCATTCCTGCAGCTGGGAGAACCTTTCAGCATTTTTTTTTTGTGCCTTTTATGACCACATTCCTCTTTAAATTCCCAAATAAACCCAGTGCTGGCTGTGGGAGCATTTGCTGTGCAGGCTGATGAGTGATGAGTTATCCATGGATGTTTTTATCCTTCTGGAGCGATGTTAGGCAGAGTGGCTGCATTTTGATTTGATAATTGGCTGTGAAGGACTCTTAAATCCATGGAAATGCTTTTCAGTCTTTAAAAAGGTGCTTTCGAGCTCCTTTCTGTTTGATTTTCTGACAGCTGCTGGATTTGTTGATGTAAGAGATCAGATTAAAAGTTCTGGGAAGTTTGATCCTGGTTTTTTTTGTCAGGGAATGTTGCCCAGGAAAAGTGGTCCTTTTATATTTATTCTGTAGAATTGATTGACTGGAATAAAAATCGGGTTAGAGTTTGAATCCCAGACTGATTTGGGATGGAAGGGATCTCAAATCCAATCCCATTTCACCCCATTCCATGGGCAGGGACACCTCCCACTGTCCCAGGCTGCTCCAACCCCAGTGTCCAGCCTGGCCTTGGGCACTTCCAGGGATCCAGGGGCAGCCACAGCTTCTCTGGGAATTCCAGCCCAGCCCCTCCCCACTCTCCCAGGGAAAAATTCCTTCCCAAAATCGCATCCATCCCTGCCCTCTGGCAGTGGGAATCCATTCCCCCTTATCCTCTTCTGCCCTAATACAAAATGCCTCTCCAGCTCTCTCATAGGTAAATGTGAGAAAATCTACTTTTATCCCACTTGGATTTGGAGTAGGAGACCTTTTCAAACTCCCAAATAACAGCTGGATCTGGGAAAAGAATCTGAAAACATTCCAATAAAACTGGAAGATTTAGGAGTGGAGGAAACCTGGAGATGACAACCCGAGTTCAGGTGATGCTGTACCGGGAACAGGTGGCTTTGGCCTTTGAGAGTGTCATGGAGAACAGGGATTGAGAAGATTCCTGAAAAACCCAGGCTGTCCCAGGAGCAGCTGTTGTAAAAGTATTTCAACAATTAAATTGATATTAAAAATATTCTTCCCTAATCCCAG
Organism: Cettia cetti; assembly: GCA_013401135.1. Classification (NCBI taxonomy): domain Eukaryota; kingdom Metazoa; phylum Chordata; class Aves; order Passeriformes; family Sylviidae; genus Cettia; species Cettia cetti. The sequence goes on from VZUI01086105.1 coordinate 9,229, forward strand.
GGGACCAAACCAATCCAAAGTGTCCATGATCCCCACAGTGGAACCTGGAACTGGGTAAATCCAGAGCTTTGAACCCCAAAACTCCTGCTGTGATCCCATAAACATTGATCCATTTCTTTCCCATTCCAGCCTCAATTTTTCCTGATTTCCAGGCTGGGGACACCAAACCAGCAACACCCCACCACATATTTGGGAGCATTCCTAGTTTCCAAGAAGTTTTAATTCATTTTTTTCCTCCTGCCAGATCAAAAATTGGCTTTTCTTGCTCCAGCTTTATTTGTTTCCCAGTGATTCCAAATGGATTTTATCCACTCTCCTCCTGTGGTTGTGGAATAAGAAAGAAGATTAATGGAAAAAAAAACAGGAAAATGAGATTGCTGCTGTTTCCCATTTGGTGTCTGATTTATATTAATAATTGAATACATCCAAGATGACTTTTATTAAGGAAACAATAAATGTTTAATAAGGGAATGAGCAGTCCATCATCAAAGGGAGCTCTGCTTAGGAGGCTTTGGGAGAGGGAAGAGCTGTTTGGGATTTCAATCATCCCAGGGACACTTTATTCCCATTGCTGCCTCATTAACATTCCACATGATCCCGCCGTGGGATGAGGTCACTCCCAAGGAAAAGTAAGATTTTAGGAGAGACAGGATGCATGATCCCCAAATGTGTGAGCTTTGGAGGATGCAATTCCATAATAAGCCTTTCTCCATGGATGGGCCAGAGCTCCAACCCCAAATCCATCTGGAATGAAGCAGCTCTTGCCAGTGCATCCCATGGAAGGCCTGAGACCTTGGTTCAAGGTGTTTAGTGATGGAAAAGAAAAGGAAAATGTCAACATCTGGCTGAGGCCAAGGCAGGGGTAGGATTTGGAACATCAGGAATTATTGTCGGGAACAAGAGGACTAGCTGGAGACAAATGAAGGTTGGGAAAGAAATTAAAATTAGGAATGGAGAGGGGTCAGGAACACATGGATAAGCAAATAGATTGGTGGCAATTCCCTTGTTAATGCCTTGGAATGTGACAGAAGGATTTGGCCTGAAGTTTTATCCAGCTCCATGGAGAAAATCCCCACTCCAAGCAGCTCCTCGGTTAGAAATGGATGCAGGAAGAAGAGGAGGAGTGCCATTAACTCAACCCTTTAATTAATGAAGTATTAGCCAAAGATGAGTGAAGGAACCCAATTGATTGATCCTATTAATTAATTTTCAGCATTCCCTGCATTCCTTGTGTGGACAAAACCATCCCAAACCCATCCCTGGAGTTTGCAGACACAGTTTGGGAAGGGTTCCGAGATGAAATATTCCTGCTGTTATCCCAGATCCCAGACTGCTTTGGGCTGGAAGGGACCTCAGACATCATCTCATTCCAGGCCCTGCCGTGGTTTGGGACACATTCCATATTCCAGGTTGCTGGTGACACCTCCAGGACCAACAGTGGTGCAGGAGTAATGTTCGCCAAACCTCAGGGTCTGCGGTGCCCTGTGGCCAGGAGGGGATGGCCAGTGGCCACCACCATCAATCCTTGGACTGGTGGCCATCACCACCCTTTGGCCTGGTGGCCATCACCAATCCTTGGCCTGGTGGCCATCACCAATCCTTTGGCCTGGAGGCCATCACCAATCCTTGGCCTGGAGGCCATCACCAATCCCTGGCCTGGAGGCCATCACCAATCCTTGGCCTGGTGGCCATCACCAATCCTTGGCCTGGAGGCCATCACCAATCCTTGGCCTGGAGGCCATCACCAATCCTTGGCCTGGTGGCCATCACCAATCCTTGGCCTGGTGGCCATCACCAATCCTTTGGTGTCTGCAGTTTGGTGTCTGGTGTCACTAAAATTCCTTTCCCCCACAAAAACCAGGAAGGGTTTGATCCCGGATCTGATTCCTCAGGGAATTGCTGCCTGAGGTGGAGTTTAGGAAGAGGCCAAACTAAAAAGAGAGAGGAGAAGACAAAACAAAGATAAATGAAAATAAAACAAACCAGAAATTTCTCCCTGTTGTGCATCCTTGAGAAAATCCCGAAGGGAATCAAATGACAGGGTTGGGCCACCAGGAGGGGACAGGTCTCCACCCACCAGGATGGGCTGAGAACCTCCAGGAGACTCCTTGGAAGCTCTTCCTCAGGATTTTCAGCAAGGAAGAACATCCCTGCAGCATTCCCAAGTGACAACTTGGGCCCAAAGATTCTGGAAATGGTTCATCCTTCAGCTTGCCAAGGTTTCCTGAGTGCAGAGATCCAAGGATCACCTCTACAGGCAATGGAGGAAACATCTCCCTGCCCATGGGATGATCCTAGAAGTCCTTCCAATGTTTTTGAAGGAAACATCTCCCTGCCCTTGGGATGATCCTTGAGGTCCTTTCCAACATTTTTGAAGGAAACATCTCCCTGTCCGTGAGATGATCCTGGAGGCCCTTTCCAACATTTTTGAAGGGCAGGATTTATAAACACCAGGAATGCCGTAACAGGAATTATGAGGGATCATCATTTTACTGGCACATATCTCGTTTTGCCTGGAAGAAAATTCATTCCCACAACTTGCTGGAGCACCAGGACTGGGAAAACCATCTCCAGCAGGAGCTGCCTCCCACCACTGCCACAGGAAGAAAGGAAAGGCCATGGGAAGAACCAAGAGCTGCTTGGTAGCCTCATCCACATGGATTTGAAATCCTGCTGGGGTTGGGGACTCCACCACTTCCCTGTGGTGGGACTGGACAAACCTTTCCATGAGCAAATTTTCCCCAATATCCAATCTAAACCTCTCCTGGTGTAACTTGAGGCCCTTTTAACACTGCAGGGAAAAGTTTTCGATTTCTGTCGACACCGAGAATATTCTGAACTTCCCAAAAATCCCAAGGGTGCCTGGTGTGAGGATCTGGGGACTAAAACCAAGCAAAAATTTTCAATTTTTTTGGTATTTGCATTTGGCAGGAATTGCTAAGAACCATCAGGAGAGACATTATGGAAAATCCTGATGGATTCAGTCACTGCAGCCTGGAAATCAGGGAATTCCAGGCTGTTTTGGATTGGAAGAGACAAATCCCCTTCCACGGGCGGTGACACTTTCCACTACCCCAGGTTTTATTTCCATATCCCTGCAAGATTTTTTTTTTTTTTATTTAAAAAAATGCTGATTATTTTATAACCCTATGAGACAGATTAACTCCCAAAGTTGCTGGGAAGGCCACCACACCATCCCAAAATTTTCATTAAGTGTGCTCTCACATCAGCTCCTATTTTAGGGATATTCAATCCCCTCGGAGTGTTTGCTCCCGGTGAATACCCTGCAAAATCCAATTTTCCCGGGTTCCGCCGCCGATTTCCATCACAAAGGGGGAAACTCTGCTTTGTGCAATCCCGAATTCCAGGGATTGCTGCGAACCCGAGGAGCGATTCCCTGCCTTGTCAGGATTACAAATAAGGTTGTAGCTGCGAACAATCAATTCTTGACTAATTAGTTGCATTTTGCACCACTGGCATTAAAGTTCACCGGGGCTGAACTTCATCCCCGCCCTTCCCTGCTCGTTGGAGCTTCATTCCCATTCCTCCCACAACATCTTCGTTTGCTTTGTGCTTTTAATTAAAAAGGCAAACTTTGGCTCTGTGCATGCTCTGGAAATGCAAACAGTGCTTAATTAAAGCACGAGAAAGTGCCAAAATTAAGCATAATTAGTTGGGCAGGGCAGCAGTGAACAATGGGCTGCGTTCTGTGTGTGCAAACCCCCCAGAAATTGCCAAAACGGGAGCAAAAAGCATAAAATAACCGCAATAAATCAGTGTTCCTCAGTTATTAAACCTTTATTTCCCTCATCACCCTTATTCCCATGGGAATCACATCCATTCTTATTAAAATCTGGGGTTTCATACTGGGTGTTTTTATTAATAATCATGGAATTGTGGATTTATCTCTGCTCATTCCCTGATTTCTGATATTCAGCCTGGGAGCCGATTGTACCAGAGCTCTGTATAACCTGCCATTCCAGAAATGTCTGTAATTCCTGCTGGAAAAGATGGATCCAGGCTGCCATTCCAGAAATGTCTGTAATTCCTTGCTGGAAAAGGTGGATCCAGGCTGCCATTCCAGAAATGTCTGTAATTCCATGCTGGAAAAGGTGGATCCAGGCTGCCATTCCAGAAATATCTGCAATTCCTGCTGGAAAAGGTGGATCCAGGCTGCCATTCCAGAAATGTCTGTAATTCCTTGCTGGAGAAGGTGGATCCAGGCTGCCATTCCAGAAATATCTGTAATTCCTTGCTGGAAAAGGTGGATCCAGGCTGCCATTCCAGAAATGTCTGTAATTTCCACACCCTGTGCAGTTTCCATCCTTCCCCATTCCCTGATTAAGGGATTTCTTCCTTTCCTAAACACCCCCTGCCTAAAAATAAACAGATTTTGGAAGCAGGAATTTGCTGCTGGATCCATTGTTCCAGAAGCAGCAGCAACGTGTTTGGAATTCCGTGATTTATTTGCTCCTGGTTTCCCTGGATGCTCCTCACTTGGAAGTTAAAAGGCTTGTCCCGCTCACGTTCTGATGACAAACATTTCCAATAATGAACTGATCTAAGCCCCTAAATTTTGCTCCTGACCGGTGAAAAGGCCGAAGCCTAAAGGCCAAATTCATTCCAAAATCTGTATTTCAACCCCCGTAATGTTTTCTGTTTGCAACTGTTGCTAAACCAAAGGCTCCGTGTGCGTTCCAGGATGCACTTTAATTAATAATTCCCTAATTTATGGGTGTGCAGAGCAGGATCAGGTATTGATCCCCTGAGCAGGGAGCGAGGTCGGAGAGGCCGGGCCAGCACAAGTTAATTGCTTAATTGAAAATGACATAAAAAGTCAGGCCCCGGCCATGATTTAAAGAAATAATTTTCAAACTTTTACAGTGAAGAAGAGCAGTTATTCATACCCCACTTTTGGGGTTGAAATTCAGAGAATTGGGATTGTTCAGCTGGAGAGGAGAAGCTCTGGGGTGACCTCATTGTGACACTCCTGAAGGAGCTCCAGGAAAGATGGAGAGAGAGGAATTCCAAGGGATGGAGGGACAGGACACAGGGAATGGCTTCAAAATGAGAGAGAGAAGGGTTAATGGGATACTGGGAATTAGGGATTCCTGTCTGGGAAGGTGGGGAGGAGCTGGGATGGAATTCCCAGAGCAGCTGTGGCTGCCCCTGGATCCCTGGAAGTGTCCAAGGCCAGGTTGGACACCAGGGATAGTGGAAGGTGCCCCTGCCCATGGCAGGGCTGGAATGGGATAAATTTTAATCTCCCTCCCAACCCAAACCCATCTAACTCTAATCCAAGCTCATTTTTAATCCAATTATTTTAAAGAAAGTCTAAAAGAATTCCAAGTTTTCCTGCAGGAATATTGCCATAATCACCTGAGTGTCTGGAAAGAGGAGGGAAAATGCCCAAGGACAAACTCAACCTCTCTGTCTGACACAAAAAAAAAAAAAAAAAAAAAAAAAAAAAAAAAAAAAAAAAAAAAAAAAAAAAAAAAAAAAAAATCACATTTAAAATATATTTTAAAAATTCTTGTTTAGCTGTGACTCTTACAAGAATTTCAGCATGTGGGGAGGTCAGTTTGCCATTTATCCAGGCACTGGAATTGTCATTATCCCAAAGAAATCCAAGGGAAAACACCGACCTAAATGTATTTTCCTGCTTAACCTAAAATATAAAACCCCCAGCAGCAGCTCTGCCCTCCCTGCTCCTGAAAGAGCCTCCAAAAATGCCATGAAGGATTTCAGGATCCAAATCCCTGCAGCACACACATTCCAGCCACATCCCTCCGCAGGGATATTCCCAGCTTCCCTGGGTGTCTTCCCCTGAATGATTGGAATTTTGTCAGAGGATTCCAAAATTTCCACTATTTCCTCACTGCCAGAATTCCTGGAAAAGGAATGATAGGATCAAAGAATCCTTAAAGCTGGGAAAGACCTCCAAGGTCATCAAATCCAACCTTGGATTGAAGGACTTGGACCAAAGAACCTCCAGGGCTGAGCTGGATCCTGGTCATGCATAATGTTAATTTAGAGGAATGTCTGGAAATATTTCCATGAAATTTTAATATTGTGAGCTTAATATCTCATCTGAGGCGTGGGGTGTGGAATATTTAGCAGGGAAGTCAATATTCCCTTGGGCTGGGAATAAATGAGGGAATATCCCTGGGTGAGATCACACCTGCTGGATTCATCTGGGGCTGCTAAAAGGGGCTTTTGGAGAAAAATCTGCCAAGGAAGGTTATAAAATATAAAACTGAGCTGAGAGCTTCCCAGAGCAGCTGTGGCTGCCCCTGGATCCCTGGAAGTGTCCAAGGCCGGGTTGGACATCGGGGTTGGAGCAGCCTGGGATAGGGGAAGGTGCCCCTGGGGGTGGAATGGGATCATCCTTGAGGTATTTTCCATCCCAAACCCCTGTTCCACGATTTCTCTGTTCCTAGAAGTTTGTGGGATGTGAATCCATGCGATGCTGGACCAGTCCATGGTGTCCCTCCATCCTTGTTTGGACTTCCTGCAAATAATTTCATGATAAAGCAGCAAAATCCATGATTGTTCCATTCACATGCTGCTCAGGACTCTGGAGATCCAAAGGTGCCTCCATCCCTCTGGATGAAGGGATCAAAGTGTGGGAGACTGCCCTAATCATGGAATTCTGGAATGGTCTGGGTGGAAAGCACCTTAAATCCCATCCCATTCCAGATCCTTCCATGGGCAGGGACAAATTCCACTGTCCCAGGCTGCTCCAGCCCCAATGTCCAACCTGGCCTTGGGCACTGCCACGGATCCAGGGGCAGCCACAGCAAATCTGGGAATTCCAGCCCAGCCAGGAATTCCCAGTTCCCAATCTCCCACCTAAATCCACCCTCTTCCACCTTAAACCATGTCCCCCTCACCTCCTCCTTTTGGGAACAGTGAGCTGGAACTGAGACCTCCTGGATAGGAGGGAGAGGGCCCAGGATTTGTGTCCTGGGCCCTGTTCCTCTTCCATGGCTTGGAAAAAGAACCCACAGGGCAACACCCACCACGAAATTCCCATGAACACCAAGCCCCAGGTCACAGCCTGTGCTGTTCTCTAGGATTTTAAAATGGCTTCTCCCTACAATTTTAATTTCCCAAAAAAAAAAAAAAAAAAAAAAAAAAAAAAAAGAAAAAAAAAAAAAAAAAAAAAAAAAAAAAAAAAAAAGGAAAAAAAAAAGAAAAAAAAAAAAGATAAAAAGTAGGAAAAATATATCCTGCATGATTCCTCTCCACATGTAGTCCAGTGGATAATTTTGTAGATTATTTTGTGTGGAGTAAATGGCTGGTGCAGGAAATAAATTAAATGGAAGCTCTTTTTCATCTCCCAAATGAATCCTCAGTGCTTTGGAGGTGTCTCTATTCCAAAATGCCTGCTGGAAGGGAGTGTTTAGGTAAAAGCCTTGCAAGAGAAAATTCCTTCTGGGAATGAGCTGCTGCTCCTCTGTAGGAAATTCCTTGGAGCAAAGTGTTTTTTAGGGCAGTGTCTCTGCCGGTACATGTGCATAAAGCTTTGCCATCCATGATTCCTGCTGGGCTTCTTGGGGATTTTTAGGGGGAATTTTCAGAGTGATCCAAGGGAGAGCACTGTGGAGACATCCCCACTACGTTTCCAGGCTGCTGGAAGTGGGATATGAGGGGAAAAAAAACGGGATAAATGTTACTGGAGGGATCCCCTGCAGTGCTGCACTGATGGCTGTGACACTGGGAAAATTGCTGCACTGGAATGTTGCACGGGATACTGGAAGAAATTCCCAGGTAATGGGGAATTAATTAAATCCAAACCCTCAGTGCCATGGAATGGTCACACAAAAGCTCTCCTGAGATCCCACCTGGAATGTTGTGGACAAGTGTGGTGTCCCAACAAAGGAAGGACATGGAAATGTTGGAGCAAATCTAGAGGAGGTCATGGAGTAGATAAAGGGACTGGAGCACTTTCCCTGTGGAAAAAGGCTGGGAGAGCTGGGAATGCTCAGCTTGGAGAGGAGAAGGCTGTGTGGAGACCTCCCAGCACATCCCAGTATCCAAAGGGGCTCCAGAGAACTGGAGAGTGACCGTTCCACCTGGAATTGGAGTGACACCACAAGGGGAATGGGCTCAAACTGACACTGATTCCTGAAGTTTTGGATTCTGCATTCCAGGCTCTGTGCCTCCAGTTCCATCTCCCCTGCATTCCCGGCTCTGTGCCTCCAGTTCCATCTCCCCTGCATTCCCGGCTCTGTGCCTCCAGTTCCAGCTCCCCTGCATTCCCGGCTCTGTGCCTCCAGTTCCAGCTCCCCTG
>VZUI01086113.1:0-40956 GCA_013401135.1 Cettia cetti
ACATGATAACAGTTCTGTAAACATTACTTTGTTTACATGAAATTTCTGACTCCAAGGCTGAAGGCTGGAAAACAAGGCGACAGATAATGATCTCCTGAAGCCTGGGACGGGGTGGAGAGGCACAAAGAGCCTGAGGGGCTGTGGCAGCCACTTCAGCTTCCCTACCTTGGCCCCTTCTGCCAGGCAGAATGGGCTGCAAAGGAGAGGAAGAATCCTGGTGGGCTTTCAGTGAACGTGTATCTCCTCTGGCTGCAGGCAAAGGTGTAGCTTGTGGTTTTGGTGCAGCGTTTCCTCCAGGACTTACTCATGCATGTGTTTTCCCTTGTGAGGGTGTCCTTGGGTGAAGGGAGAATTTGCTTGCGGCATTTATTCAATATCAGTGCTTGAGGTGTACTCCACTTTCTGCTCTCTTCTCAGCTCTCCCTGCCTTGCCTATGCCTCCCTGGGGGCAATTCACAGCTCCCAGACGACTGATTTTCAAGGAGAGCCCCAGAGAGATTCTCATTTAACCCAACAGAGGCAGTGAAGAGACCTCTGTCACTTCTCCCTCAAGATGAAAACTCCCAGCCGTGATGAAGGATTAGGCAGTACAGTCAATTTAGCCATGAGAGCTGCTTTTTACATCCAAGACATCCAGCTGTGTAATGAACCACATGGTGGAAATAACAGAAGTAGAAAGGGACTCATGCTGGGGTTGGCCCAGAGGAAAACACAGACTGCAGGGGAAAGCCTTATAGATAGTGGTCAAGATATACTGAAGGGACCCTAGTGCCTGTTTTCCTCAGCTGAGGGGTCTGTCTCAGGTTTTCAGTGCCTGTTAACTCCCTTGCCCCAAGTGCCTGTGCTCTCTCCTTCTCATGTAACTCCATTAGTTTCTCCAGGACCCTAGGCCAGAGGAGAAGCGGGAGCCCAGTTGCTGGAGCAATTCCTTGACACACTGGCAAGGTGCTGGAGGCTGAGACTGGTGGATGCTGCCTGGAGTGGAGAAAACTCCTGGAAAGGCATCTGGATTTGCAGCGGCGTGGGCTGCAGGCTTTGTTTCTCCCTGGAGCAGAGCAGCAGCATTTTCTCCTGCTTCCACTGTGCCCCAAGGATGGAAAGGGGAGGGGAGCTGCTCTCCGGAGACTGCCTGGGGAGTGAAGAGGTTGGCATGAGCTGGGAGTTTGTTTGCACCACTTGTTACATGCTGGGAGATGGACTGAGGGCAGGTGCAGACATGCTCAAGAGGAAATGGGCAATATGTTCATGCCCCTGCCTTATCATATGCTGTGTGTGTACAGGATGTTTGGTTTCCTATGGATCCCATCCAGAGACAGTTGGGACAGGAGATTCTGAGTCTATGGAAGCTTTTACCCAGGAAGGGCCTGGCTGTTCCCTCTTTGAATGGGTTTTAGTCATGCTTTGGCTCCCAGCTGGAGAATGGACTAGAGCGAAATTGGTGGTTCTTTCCCATCTTCTCACTCTTCTTAGCAGTGGTGATGAAGAGAGTACCAAGAAAATACAATTACGAGGTGCAAGTACCTCTGAGGACAGCCAGTCCTGTCCCATCTGATTTCTGTGATATCAAGGGGAATGCACCCCAGGTGTGCCGCCTGAGCCTCTGAGCAATACTTTATTTGTAAACACTTGTTAAAATAAAACATTAAACAATGTCAGGACTTTTGAGATGATCTTGTTCTTGCCACATCACCATGTGCTGGAAGAGCTCTGGCTGCCCACAGAGCAGGACTTGGGTAAGCCTCAGGCATGCCACTGGGGATTCCCTGGCTTCAGAGGGGAAAACTTCTGGGAATAAGCACCACCAGCTTCTGTGAAATGCTTTCATTCATTGCTGTCCAGGCGGGAACTGATTCTGGCAAAAAGCGGTGAGGGGATGTGTTTCATTCCCAGCAGGGGCTGGTTTTGATCAGAAATATCTGGCACTGGACCTCGGCACAACTGATAACTGCAACCTGCTGTCCTGAGTGCAGCTTGGCCCTGAGGAGGCTCGCTTGTGTTTGCATTTGGAAAGGCCTCCCATGCTCACAGCAACTCACAGTTGAACGGCTTCCAAGGCGGCTTACTTCTTTTTTCTTCTTATCACCATTATTATTTTTTAATAAAGTTCTCTGATTAGCTTCTGAAGCTTCGTGGTAAAGTGGCCTGAGAATAATTTCCTCTCCTTGGCTACCCACAGAGGTTTCCAAGCCAGCTCAGCACTGCTGCAAAGTGAGACTAAATGTGGTGGCACGTGGTGGCTGAGAGGAGGCCCAGGACACTGACTCTGCCCTGATGCCACAAAGCTCTTTGGGAGGTACCAGATCGGCCATGGGGTGAGGGAGAGCATCAGTGTAGGGGTGGAGTGTGGTGTGGGGAGTGCTGCTGAGGAGTATCCACCCAAGTTCATCTCCTTGACTTCATTCTCCTCTGCATCTGCTGTAGGGCTTTTCTCCACTCCTCAGAAGACACTGTTTATTAATATCAATTGGGTTATTAGTAACAACAATTAAAATGTCAGCATTTTAACCAATGCACAGGGTTTGTTGCTATTTGCAGAACTAGGGACAGAAGGAGCTAAGTCTGCATAGAGAGAAGACACTGCAGGTACTTCTCTTTTTACCACTTTCTCTTTCCCCTCTCCAAAACCAAGAAAAAGTTTTTCCTGCTCTCCTTTAGGTGCTGGGGCTGCAGAAGGCCAAAGGTGTGGGGCCCCACAGGGAAGGCAGGTGGATTGTGGAAGCCCAGGCTGGGTTGCACTTGAGTCCTGGCTTGGCAAACACCACAGTGACAAACAAAGCTGACCTGGGAAAGCACTTCCAGCATATCCCTGGGACAATTTAGTCACTGCAGGAGGACAGGACAAGTTCAAGGCTCATTTCCCCAGAGTACAAACTGAGTGCGGGGGAAGCAGTGGAGCGAATGGATCAGGGAAGTGGAGAGGCATGAGGAGAAGAAATTTTGGGTTCCTTACTGAGAAGCATGAGTCAACCTCACCCATAGCCACTGGCAGACAGAGGAGACATCCTGGTTTAGAGTGAGCAACAGACAAGCAAGTGAAAGGACAGGCATTCCCCTGGCCTCATTCCCCTGTTGGGGCACACGGAGCATGGCTAAATCCCTGCTGGCATTTTCCTTTGCAGAGTGGTGAGGCAGAGGCACAGACAGGAAGGGAACATACCTTTACTGGAAAATATTATATCTTAGGGTCTAGTGCTGTTGTGACTGGGCTTCCCAGTGAGAGGGCCACTGGTATTTGGAGTACCACAGGGCTCTTGTGTTCATGAACTTTAGTGATCAGCAAGCTCTTTGCAAGCCTGTACGGCATCCAAGCTGCTCTGGCCACCGGCTCTCTGCTGGCTGTACATTCTCACTAATTCACTTGTCTAGAGCCTGAAGGCTCCAACATACTCCTGATTACTGTGAGTCTGTGTGGAGGATGGAGATGCTTACATCCTCATTCACCTTTTCCCTCTTTTCCTTCCCTACTGGTGTCCTTTGCTCTTTGGCTGTGTTTCACCCTTACTGCAGCACCTCACCTCCCTGCCCAGTTTTTGTCTTTGGCTGGCCTGAGGGAAAGGCCATCCATTGCTAGCATGTATTTCTTTGCTTGCCTTCATTTCCTCAGGACCTTCTCTCCCAAGCTGACGTGCTGAAGATAATACATCTCTCCTTCCCTTTGCCTCCCTTGCCTTTCCCCTTTACTGCATGTATTTCTCTCTCTCTCCATCCCTGTGATTGAAACTTGGCAGGAAATTCAGATAAGCTCAGTCATTAAAGTGACTAAGAAAAGGCCAGATCACAGCCTGAAGGAGCAGAGGGAATGGAAATGGGCTCTCAGCTGATCCCTATAATTTCCACATCAGCTGGGAATGAGATCCCTCCTCCCTGTGCTAGCAACAGCCCCTGGCTGACCCCAGGAAACTGGCAGTGCTTCCTACCTGAGTGGGAAGTGGAATCTGCTGGAATAACTTCCTTGATGCTCCTTGCCCTGACTTTTGGATTGGAAGATGAGCAAGTGCTTTGGGTAGTCCCTGGGAGAGGGAATCAACGGGAAGTCGCATCTGGGAGTTCAGAGGCAGATCCCTTGAGCTGTGCTCTGGAACCAGCTCAACAACCAACTGGTGTTGGACGGCCGTGCTTGGATCTGTGTGTGCTGCTGTGTTTGCATGTGCCTGCTCACACAGTGGGATGCTGCTGAGGCCAAGCTGTGTGTATTTATTGGGTGTGCTTTCCATGGGAAGAGGTTTTGTCTTTCCTTGCTGCTCCATCATTCCCCGTCTCTGTGCTGCATGGCCAGCTCTGACCCCCAAAATGATAGGACAGGAGGCAAAACAAGGAGCAGTTTGCTGTAGCAAGTGCATGGCCTCAAACAAGGGAGCACTGTGGCCTACCTAGTAGCTTGAAATGGAAATAAGGGCAGTGCAATAGTGGAATAAGTGTTGCAGGGAGATGTAGAGAGGCTCTGGTGTGTCCCAGCTTTCAGTTTCAGGTGAATGGGGCGCAGGCTGAAATGCAAAGGGGACAAACTCCAGGCAGATGAAAGGGGTGATTGTGCAACCCTTGAAACCAGCAAATAGAGTGCAGAACACATGAAATATTTTTAATGACCAAGAAGAGCATTAGCCAATTGCTTTATAAAGCGCCCCAGGTGGTGCTGTTTAGCCACTGGAGCCGGGATTTGGAGAGGCTTTGGCCAGGGTCAGGTTCTCAGGGCTGAGTGCCCAGCTGTGGCAATGGTAGGTAGTAGTCAGGAGAAACCTCAGAGAGACCAAGGGGTGCTGTGGGGAGCAGGGCTTATGTTTTGCTGAAGCTGATGCTCTATGACCCTCCTGCTGTTTATCACTCGGGCTGGGAGGCAGGACACCATGAGAGATGAGACCTCCTCTTTCTGTTTGGCAACAAGCAGGATAACAGTAAGTGATGGCGTCTGGCATGGCAAAAGAGTGGTTTGTGGTAGCTGGCAGGACCATGCCTTCTTCAGCTTCACTTCACTTGGTGCAGCTCTGGTGGCATTCTTATGGCATGAAGTAACCGGATCTGGATGTACAAAAGCTCTGGGCAAGGCTGGGCTTTGATGTGCTGTGGTTTTGTTCTTGCAGCTTCCCCAGGAGATGTCTTTCAGGCAACATCCCAGCTTCCCCACAGGACAACGCCAAACATCATTAGGTCTAGAGCAGATGTAAGGAGAAGCCACAGCTGTTCCTGGCTGACACTGCCCTGTCTTGGGCTTGGTGGGAGTGAGGTGATGTGAGCAACCTGTCCAGAGTAGGTCTTTGGGAGTTCCTACCTGGATAAGGCAGATCTTGGGAATGACAGGAACTGGCAATCTTCATAAGCCATCCTGCTCCATTTTTCTCTAAGTACATGGATGCTGGCCAGACCATATGAGGTTGGCTTGTCAATACTCATGGTGTAAAAGTGCCTTGTGGGTTCTGTTAAGAGATCGCTCGTGTCCTCCCTGTGGGATCTTGGTCAGCTTCAGCTCCCTCATGGAATTCAGCCTACCACTAGCACGCTTTAAGGGAAGTCAGACTAGAGCGCTAGCTGAGATGACCCTTGGAAGTCGCTGTCTCCCGAGCGGAAAAGAGCTTTATGATCATTACTGGAAGCTGCTGTGGCTGAGTTACCAGAAATAAACCACTTCAATTTGGGGCCAAGTGCTCTCAGACCTCTGCATTTCCCAGTCTGGTAGCTGGGCCACCTTCCTAGTGCTTTTGCTTCTCAGCAGGGAGATATTGCCACCCACCCACTTGGTAAATGCCACCCACCCACCGCTCTTGCTGATTTGGGTGGGTGGCAATGAGGCAGGAAGACAAAGGTGGGTGCCTTGCTGAAGGCTTCTGTTAACATGGATTTTTTTCTTTTTTTTCCCTCTTTTCTGGGAAATGGGGTTTAAAAGAAGTAGCAATAATAGCTCTGTTTCATTCACAGGCAATTGCAGGGCTGGGGGGCAGGAGGCAGCTGGAAAGAGATGCTCTGCCCACAGTCCGGGAGCAGAGGATGTGTCCTTGGGGAGGCACAGATGCCTCAAATGGAGACTTTACACACATGGGGGTGGCAGGATAAGTGGCCCTTAGCCAACGCATCCCTACTATTCTCCTGCCTGTCTTTGATTTTGAATAAACTGCAAACATGACGCACAAGCTACGCGTTAACCTGCTCCTCATCAGGAAGCATGGGGGCTGATGCCTACACAGCCCTCAGCAGATTAGATTTTTTTTTTTTTCCCCATCACCCCAGGAAAAGGGGGCAGGAACCTGTCAGACTTGGGTCCTGCAGGGGAGACCAAGGAGAAGTTTGCCTCCTGCATGCAGAGGAGGAAGACCTGAGCCCAGTGCTTTAATCCCAAATTCATGTTTTCTCTTCTGTGGGAATACCTGGTCAAGAGGTTAAAGCTGAGAACAACAGGAAAGTGAAAAGATTTTGTATGGCTCAGTGCAAAAGTTGTGACTGGTACCATCTCTGTGCTAGGATGAAGCACCATCTGAGAATTCAGGTCTCCTGATAATTTCCTTTGCTGAGTCTTTGAGCTTTGCAAAGATGAAGAGCCTGCCAACAGATCCTCTTGGCAAGTGCTAGATCCCCACCAGGATCCTTCTTCAAGGTTTTTTTGGTGGGAAGAGTGTGGCAAGAGCCCTCTGTGGCTGAGGCTGGTGCCCTTTTAGCAGCACGTTCTCCCTGTGGCACTGTGAACAGCCAGCCCTGCCTGCAGCATGGCCAATGCACCAAATCCACCAACTTGGCCAATATCTTAATTCCAGATAACACAGTCGATTGCCAGGCAGTGCCTGGTTTTCTGCCCTGGAGTCAGGGAGAAGGAATGTGGGTGGCTCTGCGTGCTGAGGCTATCTATGCCATGGTGGTGGTAAGCCCTTCTCAGTGTTGATTTCCAGCCTCCCTGGGGGTTGGGAACCAGCAGGAACCCTTCCCCGTGGTCCCATATGGTCCGAGCTTGGATGCACAGGGCAATAATCCTACATTGAGGCAGTGTCCAGCTCTGGAGTGGGTCAGGGTGTTGGCAGGTATTACTATGCCCTGTTATGTCTCATGCTTGGTATTAACATCTGATAGCTCATCGTACACATGGTGCTGCTTTACCCCATCCTGTCACCCTGTGGAGCTGGGATTGGAGGCCACAGCCCAAAGCCTGCCAGATCACATTCTCTGGCACAGGACCTGCTCCTTCTTATATGCCCTCTATCCTGAAGCCCTCAAAGGCCTGTGAGGAGCAGGTTGTGGACTCTGCAAACTGTTTCTGCTCTTTGCTATCCCCCAGCCTTTTCTTGCGATATCACTAGCAGTGTCTTCAGTGCATGATCAAAATTCTGGTTTTCTGCATTGCCTGGAAAGGGCAATCCTTGCCATGTGGTGGGAATGACTATTGATGTCAGGATGGAGGTGGACTTCTTCCCAGAGGGCAAGAAAGTGGCACTGCAAGGAGGAATTTCCATACCTGGATCCAGTAGAAGACATCAGATGTTTTACACATGACCCAAAATACTCCGAAATAGTCCCAGTTATCTCTCAGCAGAGGATGTAGCAACTTGTTGAAGGGGCACTATCCACTTAAAAATGCACTTCTCTTGCACAGTTTTTTCCATCCCCTTGCTGAGCCGTGAGGCTCCCAAGAGTGGAGGAAAATGCTCATGCTCAGCTTCTGGCTGGGTCATGCAGTTCGTGTGTCAGCACTTTGGTGCAATCAGTTTTCCCTTGGTCAGTGAGTTTCTTCGGTTGCTTGGGTGGGCCTTGCACAAACTTTGGGGGAGAGCGAAAGCTTTTTTAGAAAGTGGAATATATGACTGTGAAACCACAAGAGTGCCGGAGGTTCTCAGGCGTAGGTAGGGGAGCCTAAATGGCTCCTGGATTTCAGGATGTTAGTCACCATCACTATCACTTTCCTGGCCTACTGCTCCCTGCTACCCACCTTTTGTCAGCATCCTAATTCTCCATGAATCATATAGGATTTTGGGAAGACCATTCTTTCCTCACCATCTGTACAATTCATCGTGCCTCATGGCTGCTACCGTGACATAAAAAATGTTAGTAAGATAACCACAACACACTCATTTTGGAAACATACGAGAATTCAAATTGACAGTTTCCCTCTATACTTAGAAGTAAAACCACGGGTCCTGGAAAAGCTCCAGCTGGTATGAGGCTTAGCACGCATAAGTGTCTAGGAATATTTGAGGCATGATACAGGGAAAAACTTTCCTTCTGTCAGACCGGTTAATTAATGAAGGGGCAGGCAATCTAAGGGAACACTGGGAGATCCTTCCGTGATGTTTTCAAAGGGGCTTAGACTAGTATCTCTCAGATAGTGCTGGTGATACCTGAGCAGGGTCCCTTTCATGCCTACTGCTCTACAGTCTGTCCTACTTTCTCTCCTGGAATACAAAGTCCTGTTCAATATCTCTGGTTTTACACTTGGGAGCTCTCTGATGGGTTAAGCTGAGCCTAAGGAAGGGATTGGCATCTATCCATGGCATCCTCTGTGAGAGGTATGCCATGTCAGTGACTGAAAGGGCTCCTGGGGGAGGGCTGCAGAACATAAAGTAGGAGAGCAAGGTAAAAGTGAGAAAAAAGTGATGAATTTGTGGTGCCATTGTATGCTGCAGGAGTTCCTGGAAGAGCTCCCTGACAGAGGCAGGAGCTATCCCAAACAGCTTAGGACAATATCAACCCCAGGAGCTGTGTCTCTGGCATGGAAAGTCAACAAACCCCATTACACCTGGGTGCGATGGAAAAGACACTGGGCTGAGCTCACATGCCTGTGCATCCCACTACTTGGGTGGGTGTATCCAACATCTTACCAGGAGTCTGGGGTCAAAGAATCTGGTCTGGCATCCCAGACACCACCATGCTTCCAAAAGAAAAATCACCTACTTAATGTTACTGGGTTTTTTGTTTTTTTTTTTTTTTTTTGCTTATTTAGGATGCCAGGGGAAGGCAGTATCATGTACAATGCAAAATCAGGGAGTTAGTCCATCATAGAACCTCTAGGTAAGCATCAGGATGCAGTGAGTGCTAAAAATCTGTGACTCTTGTGATGATGATTAATCAGACACAAGGAGTAACAGTCCCTCAGGGATTCTTAGTTATGAAAGTAGTCTCTGTCTCAGAAGTCCTGAGCTACAATCAGCCTGGAAGAGCATGCAGAGGCAATATCACTGTTGGCCTGCTTTTCTCCCTCAGGCATCTATCAGCCAGTATTGGAGACAGAACACTTGACTAGATTGATACTTACTTTGACTCAGCACAGCTGTGCTTGTTCCTTAGTTGTAGAGCCACAGGGAGGCTGCTGTTGCACATAGAGTTTTGCCCATGACTCTCCCTGTCACATCAGATCATAAATATTTTGCAAGGGAAAGCTTTACAGAGCCAAAATGTCATCCTCTTCCCTTTTTCCTGTGAAAAAGTGTATTGCCTCACATTCCCAGGCTGTTGATCAGTGTTGTCTCTGGTCACTGGTGCCAGGGTGTGTGCCTTGTCTGCTGTCCCTGGGGGCACCCAGATATGGCGTTTCATGGGGCTGGGTGAGATCTCGTCCTTTGTGCAACTGTGTTTGGACCCTATCTCCACACTCACAGTGGGAAGTGTGCCAAGAGAGGGGTGACCTCTGGGAGGTCAGAAGTGAGAGGACAGATGGCCCTTTGGTATCTTTAGCCATGCACTGTATGATCTGTGCACTGCAAATTCCCCTGGGAAGAAACTGCACAGAGCCCTGTGTTGGGGAAAGGAGCAGGGGAGTTCATGCACAGGGCTGTGGGAAACCTTCTGGGTGCTGTGAGGGAGCTGGTGTTCCTACCTTGTGAGGGATGAGGGGACTGCCAAAGTGGGGTCCACATTGTTTTGGCAGTTGGTGAGAGGCTGATGCCAGCCCCTGGGCACTGCCATGCAAAATCCCAATGGCACAGGAAGATGTCTCCCATCTTGGTGTTGCTGTATGAGCCAAGGCTGAGGAGCTTTCCAGAGAAGTCTATCAGGGAGATGTGGGGCTTGTTGTTAAGAGGCAGGCAGAGTTCCTTAGCCTGTAGGAGAGACCCTCCTGAGCAGCGGCTCATGCCCTGCACACAGTGTGCAGGGTCTGTTGGCAGAGGGTCCCTGTCAAAGACTCCTGGAGGAACCTCTGCTTGTGGAAAGACCTGCAAGGCTCCTCTTGCTCCTTCCCTCCCTTTTGCTTGGTGCTCTCCTTTGGGATCTGTGACTGACACAGAGGATTTTTTTGTTATGCTGTTCTCCTTTTTCCTCTCTGAAGGGCAGAAAAGGCCAGGATGGAGACGACCAGCTCCGCTTTCACACCAGGAAAGTTGGCTGGTTAACAGGGAAGAGAGCCGGGTGCCAGCAGGTGGGCCCCAGCCATGGGCCAGGCCCCGAGCAGGAAGCCGAGGCACCCCTGCCATATTTGCACAGGGCTGAGGGCTGCCCCCGTGCCCCCTGTTCCCAATCCCGTTCCCCTGTGACCCGCTCCCACCAAATGGCTGCCCCCCCGGCCCCGGCAGGGCTCTCCACACAACGGAGGGGCTGTGTGACCTGCCTGCTCCCAACTTGGTTGCTATAGGAAAGGGAAGAGGCTGGAGAGAATGTGTGGGGCCTATTCACACCCCCAGCCCCGATTCACGGTTCCCCTGAGGTAATGTTTGCCCGGCTTGCCGTGATCTTGCCTGATAAAGGGGCCTCCTAAAAGCCGAAGGGGACACACCAGACCAAAGAGTCTGGGAGAAATATTTGCCTTGAATGCCAGTAACATGTGGAAATGGGGAGGTTGAGTGGGGAGGGGGGGATGATAAGAAAGGACCCTTTGAAAAAGAGGGAGGTGGGGAAAAATGCATGCCTGGCTGGCCCCACAGGCTTGCCGCCTCTGCAGAGTGCAGCCATGCACTGGAATATTGGGGTTGCTCTTCACTGCAGCCAAATGGTGATGTGGCACAGGTACATGTGTATGAACACCTAGTGATGCTGTGACCTGTATTTGGAGTGATGGATACAGGTGAAGCCTGAGGATCCAAAAGAAGCATCAGCTCTGCAGCAGCAGCAGGGGCTATACGTCTTTCCAAAACCCATCTTTGTTTCTTTCTGTTCAGCCATCTCACCCCAAAAGGTCTCATGATTCCAATTATTACTGTTAGTATAATATTTCTGCTTTTGTGCAGTCAGAGTGTCGTGTGGGCCCATGTTTTTGTGGGTTGTAATGGTTTTGCTTCAGAAAAGCCTTTGGGCTGCATGTGAAACCTGGGAAACAAAACCAAAATTCCCATTGCCTAAAAACAAGCAAAACAAAACTCCAGTGAGCCTGTAAATGTTTCCCTGTGCAGATGAAGAACAGGAAATTTGTTACAGGGCAGGCAGTGGCCACCTCTTAAATTTTCATAGCTGATCTCAGCAAATGTCCTGTTTGTATACTTGATATTCTTGAGTGGCCTTATCAAAGCAATAAGATGAGTATGTCACTGCTGTCAGGATACTTTGTGATGAAGACTGCATTCAAAATGCATTTTCAACATTGCTGATGTGGCTCAGAGGTTTCCTCTCAGTGTAATCTCTGCTCCGAAGGAGATGTGAGGAGGGCAGTGGGAACATCTGGACCCTGTGGCCCAGAGAAGCAAACCAGTCTGGGGGAAGGTGCATGGCAAGGACTGGTCAAACCATTCATTCAGAGGACTTTGTTTTAAATCAGCTGTAACTGCTTGGCTGGGATGCTCAGTATCAGTGGGCATGGCTGGGTGGAAAGCTCTTCCCAGTGTGTCACTGGGGTCAAAAGGAAACAAAAACGGGAGTGGGGTGGAAGAGGGAAAAAAAAGAAAAACCAGCAAATATAATAGTGGCATTTTCTCATGGGAAGGGAATATAGTCTCCAGCTCTGGTAAAAAAGAAACAGAGGGGGCTGGGGCACTGCTACTGAGAAAGGCTGGGAGCCTGGGAAAAGCACTTCTATGAGAGAAGGAAAAGATGAGGGTGATTTAGGATAAGAAATGTTGTCGTTGGCTTTGACTAGAGGGAGAGCAGGTCTGTTCCTCCTTTTAAGTGGCAGCTATCATTGTAAGATGAAAACAGACTCCAAACAGACCATGAATATTGTTTATAAAAATCTCTACTTGTACTAAGAAAAGGGCACCTAGAAATGGGTTTCTCAGCCTTTTCCTATTGCAAAGAATAAGCTCTCACTTGGGAAAGAGAGAAAAAAAAGAAGCCCTTGTGTGTGAGAAAAAAATAAAAGGAACATCCAAATGCTTGACTGATGACTTTGGGAAGAGAAATGGTGTTCAGAGAGGTGACTTCTGGCCCTTTAAGGATAGCACTGGGAGAGAAGCAGAAAGAAGCAACATCGCTTTTATTTGTGATTAAATAACACATTGGCAGTCTCGCCCCCCTCCTCGGCAGCCTTTCTGCAGACAGCAGCCTGCAGGCTGGGGAACACTGCCTCTCCAGCACTGGGGATACACAACACAGCAAACAAGGAATCTGGGACTTACTGCAAGCTTTATATTTCATTTCAGCGGCTTGATTGGGGTCTTGCCATTCAGGCAGTTGCTGTTAATCCTGTATTTGTATTTAGCAGATACACCTCTTGCTCTGTTTTGGGGAATTCCCCCAGAGAAAGCTCTCATGGGTGATGGAGGCTGCATCTCACAGAGTGTAACTTTCATTTATCTGCTGAAGAAACAAGACTTGCAATACTTTTGCCGCTGCTTAAGCTTAAAGTCTCCCCTGCCCCCTATCTTAGGTTAATTTCATATCCATCAAAGGATGTTTTTACTTTTGGAAGAAAGTTTTTCTTTAAAGCCTGTGTTGCAAGTGTCCCAGTGAGGCTGAGCACAGTTTCTGAGCCCTCTGAGAGCTCCCATGGCTAGTGTGGATTAAAGGAACTAGGTCAGATTTCTAAACTATAGCATGCATGATACCGCTGTTCCAGCTGGACTATCTATAAAAGCTGGAAAAGAAAATCAGAGTCCTGGAAAGGTTTTCTTGGATGTGTACTTCCCAGAACTCCCCCGAAAAGTCATCCAACTGTGCAGGCAGGAGTGCAAAAACTTCAGAAGGTTTTTCCTAAATCAACCCAGCCAGCTGAAATCCACAGGAAAGCTTGTGAGAATTCTGCTATGAGACGACAGATAATACAAGCAAAAAATGGAAGAAAAAGCATTTTTCTACATTATGTCACTCCCAGCATTATTTAATGTGAACTAGTCCATAAATAACTGTGTTCCTCCTTCAGCCTTAAGCACAGGTAGGGGAACTTTATCACCCATTGCAGAGCAGCTCTCTCTGGGGTGGGACAGAAAGCTTCCATGTGTACTGCAGAATGGCTTGGGATGTGCAAGGAAAAATATGTTTGCAGCCCATGAAAACTCCCTCAGGGAAACAGAGAGGTAGAACACGGCATGCTGTGGTCCTAGGTGGCCAATCTCCACTGACCAGACAGAGGGACTACGTTGTCCATCTCATGAACTTTTTTGATTTTTGGCTTCTGTGAAAAGGGTGCTGGCCGCTCAAGCCAGGTTGGAGCCTGGCCAAAACAACATCCTGATTCTGTGGCAAGTGCTCTGGGATCAGACCACACGTGATGAGTACCCCAGATTTGTGCTGCATTGGGAAGAGACTATTGTCATGACCCCTGCTGCGCCCTGGGAAAGTCACTCGGCCATGGCTCACAAGAAGGAGAAAGCTGGCTTTCTCTACATCCAGGATTTCCTCCTTCCCCATTCCCCTCTCACATCTTACCCCACTCCTGGCACGCCAGGTTCAAAAAGCAACGTGGAAATGTTGTGTGGGCTGCCAGTGTTCCTGTGTGAACAGGGGAGCTGGTGCACGGCGGTCCTGTCCCCAGTGAGAGAGGTGGCCTTGCTTCTGCCCCGCAGTGCCGCCGCTGCCGCAGGGCACCGGCCCGCAAAGCCGCCCGCGGGACGGGGCAGCCCGGGCATGGACCGAGCACGGCTGAGCAGCCTCCCCAGTGTGGGAAATTTCTAAAGAAGCAGCTTCCTTTAAACCACATTTTCATTTAACTCGTCTAAATATACTTCAGATTCAAAACATATACTTAAAAATAACTTACAGAAATATTTATATGGACACTGAAAGGAACTTTCCAGCTTTGGGGATTCAGCCTGCAGCCCACGGCTGAGCCCGCAACTGCCTTCCTGCTCAGTCACTCTTTGCTTGTTATTGAGCCTCTTGTTTTGAGAGTATTTGAGTCTCTTTTCCTTAAATTGTGTTGCTTCACTCCACCCTGCCTCAGGGACTAAGAGGGTTTTGCTTCAGTGAGGTCAAGGCTGATATTGCAGGATAGTTTTTCTCACAGTCACAATCATCATAACTCTCTCAATGGTACAAGTTTTGTTTCAGACCTGGAAAATTCAACTCCCCCTGTGGTGGGAACTCCCTCTGTCATCACCTTGCCCCTCTCTATGCTTTTCATTTGTTTGTCTCAGTTCATGTGTTGCTTGGAGCAGATCTTAGCTTTTGGCTAATGTATGTCAGCCTTGCACACTGGGTTTAAAGATGGGATTTGGAATCTTCTAGGTGTTTTGCAACCCAAATGCGATAGTGAGGGTAATAACAAAGCCTTCTGCCTAGTGGTTTTCACCATCACTTATTCAGTGCTGTCAATATTTTCTTCAGTGACACTGTTAGTTATCTGGAGGCGTACCAATCACTTCCCCTTGTCTATGTGGACAATCCCCTTTGCTAAAGAAAGGCTAGGCTCTTACTAAAGCATCATAATTAGGTCAAGTCCACAAGTCCATACTATACATCATGTGGGAGAGAAGCAGTCTGATGGGTTGGGACAAAGGTTGTCTGATAAGGATGTGTTGTGTCATTTGTCTGTGTGTCCTGGCTTTTATAAAGACATCCCCGTAACCCAGGAATGTCTTGGAGGGGGGGGGGAGGGGGGGGGGGGAGGGTTTTAAATGTCTCAATTTTTCATTTTACCAGGTTTTATTTTTAGATCACAATACAATGTTTGTTCAGTATGTATTGTGTCATTGGTAGGAATCTATCCTGTGTTTATCAGGAACAAACAGCCCAGAGGAAGGTGTGCTTGCTATGATGAAGAGTATTTGGATTACAAGAGAGGTCAGATGACTGCAAAACTCTGAAACTGTATGACCATTCAGTCTTGTTTGGTGCTTGAAATGTTTAATTACTGAAAAAGTTCTGCCACAATAAACATTTTAGTTGTTGTAGTTGATGTAATTTGCATAGGAAAAAAGCACAAACCAAAACAAATTCTTCAGTATCCTTTATGGGACTAACTTGTGACACTTTAATGTGTCACTACCAATAAGTCTCTGGTTTTTATTTGCAGAGTGAAGTTCAGCACCCTACTGGTTTGTTAATGATTCTGCCTCTCTCTTCCTCCATATTTCTTTTTATATGTAAAGGTTGGAGAGGGGTTTGTAAGTGAATGTGTTTCAGTGTTTCTCATCAAACTGTAGTCTAAAACTTCATACAAGGCAGTGGGAACAGACTCTAAGTCACCAATTAAATGCAACTAGCTCTGAAATGTCACACAACATCCATTTAAAACAGTCCAAACTCCAGGCTTGGATTAAGATCCAGGCATTTCTGAAAACACAGGATTAAACTGAAAGCTCAGATTTCCTTTAAAACAGAAAGCTTCCTGCTCTCTGTCTGCATGGGCAAGATCAAACCCCTGATCTAAAGAGAAGCAAAGCAACACCTCCTTCTGGGGTCCCAAAACCTCAAGGGTACAGTTCAGAGCTGCAGTTTGCCTGGCAGCAAAAATGGGCAGAGGTTTCTGTCCCCAACCCTGAGGTTGACTATGCATTCAGTTGTGCTACTGCTGTAATCTACAAGAGGGATCACAGAGAGGGTTACAAAGGAGCACAAAACTTGCTTGAATTTTAGAAGCTTCTCTTTTTTAGCCCAAACCATTTCAATGGATGAGCTGTCTCTGTGGTCATGTACATCAATGTAGTGGCAAGAGGAAGGACAAGTTGCTGTGCAGGGTCAGGAACACAAGGCTAGGTTAGGAACTTCCTAAGCAGCTTTGCTGCTGAGGAGAATTTGTCATCAATATGCCCCTGAGAAGGCAGAATGTTGCAGCATGGATTCAGGAAGAAGCAGCCAGCCTTAGGAAAGGCCAGAAACTTTTAAATCAGCATTGTTTTTGGAGAAATATGGATCAAGACTCCGACCCTGAGATAGCAGCTGTGAAGAAAGTGAGCTGTTCTGATCACCTCATTGGGGTGTCCTTTCCAAGGCTCATCTATAACAGAGCTAAGCAGGCACTTGTCATGGCCTCTCATGGTCACAGTCACTCAGAGCATCATTTGCATCCTCCACAAGAGGGTCCCTTCTGTAGCACAGGCCTACTGATGGCCACACTAGTAGCAGGATGGGGAGGCCTGCTGTGGGAACCCTTGAACCACCAGTCCACTTGGAGCAGGACACCATTGCCTCACGGAGCCTGCTGTCTCAATGTGGCACTTCCTGACCCCACATAGTTTTCTGGGGAGATCACAACTTAAACTTGGCATGCCCAGGGACCACAGAAGGATGTTGTCATGAGGATTAGGGGTCCATTTTCTTTCCAGAGGTCTCAAGGGTGTTGCATTACGTTTACATCAGGAGTGAGAGCAAAGATATCACTGGAGGCAGTGATCCCCAGGAACTGCAGTGTGGAAGCTCCAGGGAGCCTTGTCGCAGGGGTACCAGCTCCCACCACATTTTGGTGAGACAAGGCCAACCAGCACACCAATTTCAGACCAAGCCAGCAGAGGTCACAGTAGGTCCAACAAATTCTCGATGGCCTTGTCCAGCTCAGTCTGCCCTCAGAGTTCGCCGCTGACTGACTAGTATTAAACTTTTGTCCTACTCAACAGCCTGAGCCAACCTGACAAAGCCAGGTTTTGGCTGCAGAGTACCTTCCTGGAGGGAGCAAATAGCTGCTGGAGACTTGGGCTGTGGCTTGGTTGTAACGCTCTTCCCCAGTGTGTGCTCCTGTTGCAGCTAGTGTGTAATATCTTGGTGTTAAAATCAGTCATGAGGGTGTGGATTGTTTTCCTCCTGTCATTGCATAGAGGAAAATCACTAGACGTGCCAGCCTGTCAGGCTCCTTTATCTTCCCAGACCTCTCACCTTCATCCTCCCTGTGCCAAATTCATGCCCAGGCTGGAGGATGTTCCTGCTGCATGAAGGTGATCTGTCTGCAGGGAAGTTGGGTCCGTGTCTTCTTGTGCTGTGTTACCACCTTACCAGCAACTGCTCTAGGAGAATCCCCTGAGCATCTCCATGCCACAATCTGGGTGGATCCCCGTTGCATTGGGCTTTTCTGTGGTCTTCCACAAGAGCTGGGATGATCCCTGTGGAGATACATGTACTGCAGGGGCAGGTAGGTTTGCAGACAACCAATCCATGTCCCTGCACAATTACAGCTCCACAAGGAAATTGCAAGCATGGCAAATACAAGACCAAACATATAGTTCTGTATACAGAGACACTGGGGATTTCCTTCTTCCATTTCTAGCAACAGTATCTTGGCCATAGCAGAAGTCAAAATCTATTTTTTTTTAAGTGAGTAGAGGAGTCATGAAGGTCTGTATGCCTTTGCTGATGTCAAGATCTGCACAGGATCAGGGTCTGGTTGGCTGAGGTCTCCCACAGGCTACTGGACCACACACCAGGGCACCTTTCTTGCCAAAGACTTTCTTGGTACAATGCTTTGGTGGCTTCGGAACCCACCATGGCTATGACGTGTGGCATTGCCCGATGGCCACAAATACCCACGTTCTGCTGTGGAAAGCATGAGATGGCTGTGGCTGGGTGAGCTGGGCAAATGAAGCCTGGTAGCTGATTCCTGTAGGTCTCTGCCACTGGAGGGGGACAGAGCACCTCTCTGTAGAGGTAGGTGCCCCTACACCCCTCCCAGAAGAGATCCTCCCATGCTGTAGGGCTTTCATCCAGTTCATCCTGGTGGATGGGCCACTGCTTGCAATGCCGCGCCCTGGAGTGGGTCATGGCAGGATTGCTTTTAGCAGAGGAGGGGCGCCGTTTGGCAAGAAGGCAGCATTTCACACAATAGCAGTGAATCCACTGAACGCTGCCCAGCCTGCCACCATGGGTGGCCCAGCACACCCAGGGAGGGGTGTTGATCAGGGGCTCTCTGGAGATAAATGCAAACCTCGTTTGAACTTCACGTATGCTCCTGGTGGTCTGTGATTTCCAACTGCTCTCTTGTCACTTTTGGCCCTTGAGAGCCACTAATCATCTTTCCCATTAGTCCATGGCTTGAATTGTTAGAGCAGGGCAGTGCTGGTGCAGTGTCCTATCCCTGGCTGATCTGCAGATGCATTCTGCAGATCCTGGCAGTGATGCCTAGGGCAGCAGCTACCACTGTCTGGGTTCAGAGCTGGGCTGACCAAGACTACCTGCACAGATGCACAGAATGCAAGAGGTGCCACACTGGTACACCATGGTGAGTGGGTCCTGCACTCTGAAATGGCACATTTTGCTTGTCAGAGCTTCCTGTGGAGCCGTGCCTGCAGAGGGTCTCACCAAAAAGACATGATCTCTGCTTTGTTCAAGAGAAGGCCAGCTGGGCAGCTCATGCCTTGCTCACCTACTGGGCTCTTGTGCTGCTGTTGTGCCAAATACCACAGAGAATTGGATGGCAACTCCCCCCGCACATTTTGGGAGGGTGTGGTGGTTTGGGAGAGGCTTTCCCACACTGGGCTACCCTGAGGAGTAGACACCTCTCTCCTGACCAGCTTGCTGTGGCCGATGAGACCTGATCGATGAATGAAGATGGCATGCTGCCACCAGGCTGCATTGTGCAACAGTGTGTGATGCAACTGAACTTTACATAACCTGATGCAACACTCAGAGCTGGAGTTTAAAGCTGCAGGTCCTGGGTCATTACTGTATGGTGGATGTACCTCCCTGGTGTATAAATGCATGAGGTCACCCAGTGTGTGGACAATAGCCCTGCTCCAGGCAGCTCCAGCTTTAGTCTTGGGTTTGAAATTGCTTCAGCCAACCAACCAACCAACCGTGGCTCATTGAGGATGACTAGACCAAGGGCAGAGGCAAGATCCACATTTATTGCAGACAGCAACTGTGGAAATGTCATCATGCAGCTCAGCTTGTGCCCTCCATTCCTATCTGTGACTCATCCAGCCCAAAGCATCTTTCCACACTCTGGCCCTTCAGCTTTTGCTGGTCTAGCCCTGGACCCCAGCTCTGCCTGTGTGCTGCAGCCTCCCAATGCTTGTGATAGTGCAGTCCTCCTTAGCAGGCCCTCTCCTGAACATGTGAAATCATGGCTTTGAGCTCCGTGCTGTGTTAGACAGGCTGCCTTGGACTATGCAGAGCTGATGCTTAGCCTGGTGCTGTTGGAAAGGTGGCAATATTCATCTCCTGAGGCAGAACACCAATGGTCTACAAGGCATTTAAGATAATGTAAGATAATTGCCTTAAAGAAAATTGCCTTAAACCTGGCTTTCACTCTTGCCCATACTGAGCTTCAGGCCAAAGTAATTTCTTGTCTTTTCTTTGACATTTATCATATTTAAGCTAAAAGAAAACAGAGAGGAGTTGCTGGCCTGTTGTTTTCTGTACAGCAATGAGAGTTTGCAGCTGTTCTGAGCTCTGTCATGTCCATGGTGCATGAGCAAGGCAGGGGGAGCGGGAACATGTCAGAGAGGAAGGACAAGCCCCACCAAATAAGCAGTCATGGTATTTACTTTCCTCTCGGAAACAGGGGAATCCTGAAATGCCCCTCACTGCGGTAGCATCAGACTAGCCTAAGTAGCCTAACTTTGTTAACTTCCTTGGGCTTTCCTGTCTCTCCCTCTGCCCTCCCAGCCAGTTCCCCCTGGGGGATGTGGTTCCCGTGCAAGCAAGAGAAAGAAGCAGAGCCTGGGAAGAGCTCAGTCTTCTTTTTGTGTGAGGATCCGGCTAGCACAACTCCAAGTATCACCTGGGTATCCCTTCCCCCTCAAGGGAAGCTAATCCTGGGCACCACCAGCTCTGCCAAGTTTACATGGAAAATACCACTGGCAAGACCAGCAACTTCTTCTGAAACCAGACTGGGAGGGGACAAGCTGGTATCCCCTTTCTGATGTGACTCTGCACCTGTGACTCATTGACATCTCAGTACCTTTCCAACCACGCTGTTGTTCCTGTAGCCAGTACTTGGGTGCCTGGTGAAACTTCTTTCTTTTCAGCGTTTTTTTTTTTTTGCCAGGCCCCAGTGATATAACACCCCAGGTGAATTTCCACAGCCCTGCCAGAATATGCTGTGGTGCCAGAAGGAAGGTGTGAAAAATCCTCCCAGGTGCCTGCATTGTATCCCTCCAGTTCCCTCTTTCTCTTAAGATACATGGGCCCCCTTTCTCTGCTCCTAATTGTGCCCTCCACAACTGATGCACATCAGACATTTTCTTGCCTGGTCATGAGCAGAGACAGTGCCTGCAGAGTAAACAAACATCGTGAGGCACCTCTACCTCTGCCTGGCACCTGTAGTTCCAGAAGAGATCCCCCATGGCATAGGGAGGAATTACAGGGCATTCTCTCGTAGCCATCCTGGCAGCTAACTGCTGCATTTGCAGCGGCTTACAGGAAGGCTGAGTCCCCACGACTGCTGCATGGTGCTGGTCTCTTTACTTCAGGTTCCCTATCAGCAAAGTGGGAACTGGGAACTGGAAAACAAAGGCACCATGTAGTAGTTCCTTACAAAGAAGAAAGAATAAAAGAGGTCAAAGGCCTGCAGCTGTGAGCAGAGATGTGTGTTGGCAAAGGTGTGAGCTATTTGTGTGCTGTGGTGAAGCCTCGACACCACTGACCACATACATTCAACAACCTGGGTGTCTGAACTCCACCCTGAGAGGATTCACTGGTATGAGAGCAGCACCTGACATGAAGATCACCAGGTGCCCAAGATCAGTTCACAGATATTCTGGAAGGATGTGTAATCAAACCAGTTCTTTACATCCCTAAGCTAAACAGCCTCCAGGATGCAAATCAATGGTTAAGAAGACAGGCCAAAATGCTGAAGGAGAAAGCAACATTTACTCCGTACTCACGGCCAAGTTGTAGTGGGAGAGACTGCTGTGTATACTCAGTAAGCGCTGATCCATGACCGTGTGGCTCTTTGTATTATGTCTATGAAGGAAAGAAAAACAAGAAGTGGTGTCCAGAGTGGGATTATAATCCAGGAATACAGTGGCTGCTAAAAAGCTAAAGAGGAAACCACAGAATAGTGGCTTCTGTTAAACGAGTGGGTGAAATGGTGCCTAGATGATGGAAGTTTCCCAAATCCTCTCTCCATAGAGGCACTTGTGATGGCATTGTGTTTAGGCTCCTGAAAATGCAATTAAAAAAAAAAAAAAAAAAGGAAAATTAAACAATTTCTAAATGTTTCTAAATGTTGGCGGGATGGGGGGAAGGGGGATGTTTTAGGAAATTACTAGTGTATTGCCAGTTTGGAGAGAGTTTAAATACTGTGTCAAGGGAGCAGTTACTGTGTGGTATGTAAAATGAAGCAATACAAAAACGGTTATTAACTGAGGCTGATTTGGCCTTAAAAATGTGCTCTAGGAAGTGCTGTGTCAAAGGATACAGCTACTCCAGAAGGCAGGGAGTTGCAACAGCATCAAACAGCCTTAAACAAAACTTTTATTGTTCCCCTTTTAGGGGACGGTCTCCCCTTTGAGGTGAAAGTCCTTCAGGAGAGTATCAGTATTGAAAAAAATTAATGAGAGAAAGCTTTATTGAAAGAAAAACATGATTATAATTCCACTGTGCTTCTGAGAACCCATCCACAGGACAACCTGTGTAGAGGCAAAATGACAACATGGGTTTGACCAGGAATCCTCTCCTCTCCCTCTACTGAGTAAGGATGTCAGTGAGGAGGACAAGCAGGGTTTTCCGTTTTGTGGTGGTTCCCTAGTTGCTGTGAACCAAGATGAATATTCTTTGCCTGTGTTTGACTACTTATCTATGGGAGTGCTGGCTGATGGCAAAAAACCCCTTGAATAACACACACAAGGTTTTATTCCAGCATAACAGGCCAACACTAGGGTAATTTCCACACCCATGTTCTGATGGAGGGTCTTGGCCCTGCTGTTGCAGAACATTTTTAACTTTCAGAGAGATGCAGGCAGGGATTACTGGAAATTACGAGAAGGGGTATCTGCAGAGGTGCTGGTGAGGCTGTCAAGAGTGGCTGTGGAGCAAATGAGGCAAAAGTGATTTTTCCAGAGTCTCAGCCATATGCTGTGGGTCTTGTAGATGATATTCATAAATCACAGTAATGCATGAGACTATCCTCAAGGCACCTCAACTACAAGATATGTCACAATTATCTTCCTTTCTGAGGATTGGCAGTTATTACCAATGGGTCTTGCCCAACACATCAACACTATTACACTCCCTAAATAGACCAGTGCACAAAGGACAGAAGTAATGTTGATCCACATGGTGTGCCAAGGCTCCAGATGAAGCAAACAACTTTGCATTAACAGAAAATTAAACTGCCTGTAAAATCAGCTCACAGCACACCACCATGTGCCTGAAACACTGATGCTGAAAGCCAGACATCAGGGTAAAGTACTCAAAAGAGCCACACTTGGGGCTTGCTGGCATCTGTCTGCAGCGCAGTGCTCACACCCAGAGAAACGACCCACGGGTCATCTTGGGAGGTCAGCGGTTTAACCACAGCTTATCTCAAGAGGAAACAATTTACTCTGGTTGCAAATGCCGAACACTGGCTTCAGTGTTAGCAGGAACAGCCTGGTTAGGAAGAAGGAATGTTTTCTGGGGTACTTCCTGCTTGGGTGGTGTGGTAGGAATACCTAGTGACTGGTACTACGAGCACCTGGAGAGTGACAGGTATCTTAAGGCAATGGGAAAGAGAGAACAAACCAAGTTGACAGAAACAACTGATGAAAGGATGAGGAGATGGACTTAGCACACAGCATCTTTGAGCCTTCTTGGCTGGAAAGAGTACTGAAATACATGTCCAGGTTGCCTAACGTGTGGCACCAGAGCACTTACTGTAATAAATCTCAGGTCTACTGTACTCCAAGAATTACATGATGGCCCTCTGGGAATGATAGCTGTGAAAGCCCTGGCTGGAAATTTGGTTCAGTGGCCAGACACTGATACACAAATAGGAGGAATGGCAAAACAATGTCAAGGGTATTAATAAAGCCAGTTGGGAAATTTTCCATCAGAATAATTCTCCAATGGAAAATGCTGTTTTCACTAACTCAGCAGTTTCTGTAACAAAATTGTAGATTTCCGTTGGGAAAATCAAACTGAAGTATCCTTGGCTCTGTTTTTTGCAAGAAGAAAATAAAATTGCCAAGAGCATTGTAGGCGGACTAACAGAAATGGTCTTTCTGTGCAGCTCTCAGACATTCAGCCTTCACCTCAGGTCCAGAAATCAGAGATGCTGCTGAGCAGAGATGCAAGAGGGCTGGGAGATGGGAAGTCACCCCCTAGGTTTTTCACAGCTAATATATCACAAATACACCAGATGGACAGCCAGGAGGCCAGAAGTTTTCATTCTGGTTCTTGTAAAGATTAATTTTTGTGGAACTCTAATGAAGACAGGATTTTTGATTTTTCAGTTTAGTATTTTCCTTAAAAAGAAACTCAGCTACTCTTGATTTCTTTCTTGCTGGAAGGGATTTCTATTTCCCAGCCAACTCCACATATCAGTAAAGCCTACACTTGCTTAAATATTCTCCTTTGTATTCTCAGGAATGGCCAGCTGCTCTAGGAAAGCAAACTTAGAAATGGGCCTATTACAGGACATATGTTTTTGATTGCAGGAAATGCACCTCATAAATGGCCTGAAGTGCTGCATATGAATGCTACTAATTTAACACAGACTGAGAAAGTGTTAAAATTTTTTCATGGACAGGAATTCCTACTTGCATTGTAAGTGATGGTGGGTCACTTTTTTGATGTTCAAAAAGTTGTGTGCTTTTATCTCACAAAATAGTATCAGCCCTGTCTTATAAGCTCCTTGCTGTCCTGCCATAAGAGGAGCAGTGGGAAGATTTGTACAAACATCCGATTCAGTGATACAAACCAGAAGTCTGGATAAAGTGAACTTACAGTAAAAAGATATGAATTCTCTTTTGGCCTGGAAAGAACATGTTAATACAGATCTCAACTACAGTCATCCATGGTCTTGAAACACAGATTTTTCTTGCTGGGACTTGCTAGCACCTGATTTCCAGGGGGCGCGTTTGTTTGAAAAGTGATAGGATCAAAAGGCCCCAAATAGTCATGCATGAGTCTACTGTCTTCAGATTGGAAAAAAAAAAACCAAAAAAAACCCCAAACTGTGCAAGAGGTAACTGTGAGAACTCAGAGAAATTTTAAGCAAATTATTTGATGACCTTTTTCTCTGTTTTATCAGGTGTAAATGGCTTTGGGAGCCTTGGAATTAATTAGGAAAATGTAGTGGTTGAATTGGGCTCTCTTATCAAAAATAATAATTGTCAGCTCTATGGAAATGTTTATGGATGCTGAAGTAGGTCAGCTAGCAATTATTCAGGTAGCAACAGTGGGGACATGAAAAACCTTGGAAAGACTGAGACCATTTTTAACATGCCTGCAAGTGCTTTTAGATATCTGATTTAAGGCTTCTACATTTAGAAACATCAGTTGGAATCTCCTGGTGCTTCAGTTTCCTGATTGGTAAAGTGGGAAGGCCTCTTTTGCAAGGATGTAATGTTTAACTGGTTCTTGTCATGAAGGGCATTGGAGTTCTCTGGAATTCCCAATGGAGGCATTATGTTTTGCAGCCAAATGTTTGCTTCATGCTTGTTCTACCATACTTGTGTATTGTTTTTTTAAAGTTCTGCTTCACTCTGGAGCACCTTGGTGGTGAGAATTCAAGAAGGAATGATTCTACATGTCCTTCAAGCAGGACATGTGGAAAAGGCCTAATGACTTGGTGCTCCTTTGCAGACCTTGGTAGCAGGGTCAGCTTCTCCAGCGCTGCTCCTATGTCTTTGTGGCAATGTTTGTCCTGCTTTATGTCAGTTCCAGAACTCCTAGAACCTCTGTCTTTTGTTGTAATTTGGGATCTGTCTCTTTCAGCATGTGGCCATACCATGATGGTAAAGACCTTCAAAAAGTATCCCACAGGAGGATACTGGAGCTTTGCTTTTTCTTGCTGACTTTCAGTTTTCCACTGTCCTCCTGCAGAGCTCACAGTCTTGCTCCCCTTGGTCTGAGCTGCAGGAAAGCTTTTACCATCAGGGCAAACCAATCTTTCATCCACCTCTCACCTCACTGAGCTTTCACCTTTTGCAAGTTCCCCATCAGACCCAGCTGTGGAGAGATTAATCACACTTCTATCAGATAAAGATCAGCAGAGGCTCACAGATGAGGCTGGGCTTGATTTCCTGGTACAGGGTCAGCTGGTGATCTCACCTGACACTCCAAAACAGACCATGTTCCATCAGCTTCCTTGCTTCTGATTAGCAGAAAGTAGTAGGAGAGTGCTGGGTTAATAGTTGGACTTGGTGACCTTTAAGATCTCTTTCAGCCTGAGTGATTCTATGATTCTGTGACTTCTGGTGGTGGGTCACAGGCCGGAGTAAGTATAGCTGTTCCCTCTCATGGGAGAAGGCCCCAGGTTGTCCAAGGAAGGATCATTTACACAAGCTCAGAGGGCCCTGAGGACTTTGGTACAAGTACCTGTTACATCCAGAGCAATGCAGCCATCCTTGGCAGCAAAGCCATGGGAATTTACTTGCATAAATGTACGGTGATACACTTCTATGTATTTCTGAGTCATGTCCTGTTGGTACTTCCTGCACCAGTTACATCTGTGGGTTAGATAAATAGAGGGGGGGAAAAAAAAGGCAGTGAAAAACAGAGTTTCATAGAAATCTCAAGGACCAAGATCTTAAAATAATACAAGTTCAACAAATGGTCTTGATACAATACAAAGATCAAATGCATGAGCCTCTTACCCTTCTCCATGGCTCTTCTGCATCTTAACTAGAAAAGCACAGGCACTTTGGGGAGCTCTGGCCCTTTTCCTGGGATGTGCTATAGGGCATTCTCTGTCTACGAAAAAAGCAAACTGTCTTACTTTTTGTCCTTCTTCCCATTCCTCATGATCTTGATCTTACATGGGGATGGCAGCTGATGCCTGAGACTTAGGACAGCTGCATAATTCATTGGCAGGATTGCTGAATTTATGGAGAGGATCAGATATCAGAATAACGGGGTTCTGGACTGGAAGGATTAAGCTTGCAATATTGACTTTTGGATGTTCCAGATGGTGATATTGCCAAAAGGGACATGAAAAGTGATCTCATTTCAGTTTGATGCAGTGCACTGACAAATTCTGGGGAATATAAAAAATTCTGCTAAATTAATTCCTGTCTCAAGCTGCCCCTATAAACCCACTAAAAAACTTTTTCTCCCCCTTTTGATTCACTTAGAAAGAATGCTGAAAAGATATTCAAAAGGTTTTTGTTTGTTTTTCTTTTTCTGTGATGCATAAGTTACTGGCTTCTGCTAGATATAACATGCTGTGGGGTATCATGGTGATTTTAGTGGCACACAGAAACACCTCCAAGGCCTGCCTGACATGTCTAATGCATGTGTTCAAGCTTTAAGGAAATGCAAGTCTGGGGGTCAGGAAAGTACTTCCGTCCAAATCAGATTGGCTGGAAGAATTTTTTAACCTTCTGTAATGTGTGGCATAGTCTGCTTCCCTTGGCCAGCAGGAGATGTTCCTGTGAACTGCAGAGGAGGAAAATGACACGTTTAATTATGTGAGTGATGGAGAAGATGGAGGTGAATGTCCTTGATCTCTCTGGATCAGCTTGTACTTGCCTGGACTGGGACTGATGGCCGTGGTGGTCCCAACAAATCCAATAGTACTGTAGATGACAAATAACTACCTGCCTCTTCTCTGCCTGGTGTTTAAAAGATGCCTTGTGCTTTGCTTTCAAAGTTACCTGCATTGTGTGCAAACGTTTTGATCCCTCCACTCTACAGAAATTCAAATATAATAGAAGTTCAGTATAGAGCATCATCCCAGTCTGCTCCAGAAGCAACATCTCTGGGCTTTGCACTTTGTGTCTCACCTGGTATGGGACACGCTTCCACTCCTGGGGCTGTGACAAATCAGGGGAAGTGATTAGCCCCCACATTCAGGGAGGGAATTCTGCAGTGTCAGTCACTGCTAACCCTGCAGCAGCACAACAAACGTGTGGCAAGGTGAAGGGTTTCCCGTCTGGGAAATGTTTCAGAAAGCAGCAGTGTCTCTGTCATGGCAGGCAGAGCTCCTCCCTGGCCTCTCGCTACAACAAGCCATTGTCCGTGTGCCTATGAATCACCCCCAGCACACTCAGAAACACAAAGGTGTTGTGTCTTGTGAACTGAGGGGTGCAAGAAGGAAACCTTCTTGGGAGTTTCAGGGACTGGCTGTGCAAGTGGTCAGGAGCAAGATGGCCACTTAGAGAGGCCTTGTCTTAAGAGGCCTTGTCTGCAGCCCCGTGCAGAGGCCTGTATCAGTGAGCGGACCAGCTACATGGGGCGTGCACTGAGGATTTCAGCAGTAATCCTCACCACAGCCCAGCATGCTGCAGCATTCCCCTCTGCTCCCTGTGGAGGAAGTGGGAAGGATGGTTGGCAGGATCCACACAGCTGCCTCATGCCTCCTCCAGTTTGTCTCTGCACTCCCACTGCTAGCCTTGCGCTGTCCCTTGAAAAAGTATCTTTATAGCTAAGTTACCTAGTCACCCTTAAGCTTGTGCATTAGTTGCAGTTTTTGTGATGTGAGGCTGCTTCTGGGAGCCTTTACTCGAAGGACCTCCATGCTCCTTTTTTTTCTGTGTCAGAGAAACCTTGCTTATTTGAGCAATGGTTTGTGGCTGGGATGGCTGTTGACATGATTTAGAAAACCCTCCCCCTGTGAAGTTCTAGATCATTCCCCTGCTCACAGCACATTTTATGGATGGGGCTTGTTTACCTTTTAGTGCAACAAAAATCCTCACTGTCTGCTCCCATGTAGGTTTATGCAGCAGTTGCTTCAAGACTAAAGCTCTTGGTAACTGTGCTAGGTGAGAACACAACTCATGTAGGGTTTGCCTGTTTCTTAGCTCATGCTAGCCAAATCCAAACTAGGATGAAGGCAGAATTTTTCAATGGTGGAGACAGCTCTTTGCTAGAGTACTGTTGTGGGTGGTAGTGGCTTCTTTGTTTCTTGATGTTTTGGATTGAAACTGGATGGCCTTCTGGAAGGTATGCCTGGCTATAAGCAAATACTTGGGATCAGTAAGGGGAGAACTGAGACTCAGTTTCACAGCTAGCTTTACGTATGAGGTGACAATCTGTCCTGGCCTGAACTCGCGAATCTGGGCTTTGGTCCCCATCTAAATACAGCAGCATGCAGTGCTTTGGAGAGAGCTACTCTGTTGGGGCTGAGAACTGGTGACCATGCAGCAGCTCCTCAGACAGAAGAGATTTGCTCCTGCCAGGAGTGAGCATTCATACTGGCTACTGTGGGGACACGGCCAGCCTGGGGTACAGCTGGGCTGCAGTTTGTTGTGTGGCTAAGAGCTAAGGTCGGCTGCATCTGCCTGTACCACTAAACAGGCTGCTGCCATATCCTCCCAGGCTCTTCCTTAAGTCTCTTTTGGAGCCCAGGTCTATAAGGAGATGTGGCTCTCTGTGCAGGGATTCCCATACAATACCAGCTCTGACAGCTGGGCAACAGCTGGTTGCAGATGATTGCCAGCATTAATAAAGGAGGCTATGTGATGGATTCCCTTCTGTAGGGGTTACTAAACAAACAGAGCTTGAGGAAACCTGGCCTTCTCCAGGACCAAATGCAGCACAAAAACTCTTCTTGTTCTGACAGGCCAGCAGCGGGTCCTTCTCCACTGCGATTTGCAGATAATCCCATGTACAACAGCTTCAGAAACCGATCTGGTGAGAGCAGCTCCTCTCTGCTTCCCTCACCAGCCTGCTAGTTGTAAGGGAAACATACTTATTGAAGAGCAGGATGATTCCTTTGGGGCCTCCTAAATTATTTTGCAGTGCCTTTGGGAGAACATGGGCAAACTGTGGCAAAGCTTCCATACATTATATACTTGTAGGCAGAGGTACGTGGATGTAGGGGATGGGAAAGATTGCCCAGGCCTCTCAGAATGGTCTCAGATGTATGGTGATGTCTTAAAAGGATTGTGGAAGGGGCAACAGGCCACAGTTTCCACTTTTCTGCATCTGTGGGCAGTGCACTCCTCATATTGACTTCCAGCAGGCCCCTGTGTTCACGAAGAGAATGTTTCCCATCTCCCTTGGACCAAGGTCTCCCTTGAACAGACAGTTCCAACTGCTGTGGAGTCTGAAGAACAGCATAGCAAAATGTACCAGACACCCTCTCTTGAAAGGCAGGCCTCTTTTTGGCAGCTGCTGAGCTTTCTCCACAGGTGCCACTGTGCTACAGAGCCTTGTGGGCAAACTTAAGGGTACTGCGTACCTGCAAGGGTAAGGATCCTCTATGGTCTGCCTTTTAAGCCCCCATTTCTCCACTCTTCCTGGTTCCCCTCTTCTTTGCATGGGGTTTCCCTGATCTGTCACAGCCTGCTGTTGCTTCCTTTGCCAGGGCTGTGGAGGCTGGAGCTGGGCAGGGGGTTAAGAGGCAGATGGGAGTTGGCGGCTTCACTCTGCTGGAGTGAGGGAGGGCAAGTCACTGACCTCCCAGCAGGAGTGACACAGGAAACCTATAATTACATGCTTGTGACAGCAATGCTGGATCTTGTTAATCACGCTGCTGCCATGTCAGAGATGCTGCCTCTTGGGATTAAGGAAAACAAACAAGCTCAAGCAGCACTGGCAGTAGTGGTGACTCTGTCCAGTGATTACCCAGCACCTCCCAGTGCAGTTCCCCCCCCAGCACTGGCAAGCCCAGCTGTGGGGAGAGTGTGATGGGAGCCGAAGGCTCAGCAAACAAATTTGTCCCAGTAGAGCCTAATGGCTCCATCACTTGCAGTGGCATATTGGAGTCCTCTCCCTTTTTCAGCAGCTCTCAATAAACATGACACCCTTACCTCCCCTTGGAAGTCACCCCACTTTTTTCCCTCTGTGTTTTGTAGGAGTAGGCTGAGGCACACAGGAGGTTTACACAAAGCCCTGCAGGGAGTCAGTGGTAAAAGTGGCCTTTAAGTGCAGCAATGCTGCTTCCACACCCTGTTTCCTCGACCCTTGCTCTGCTGCTCCAACGCTGCCTCTCAGCCCTTCTCCTCCACTTTGGAGGGAAGCCCTGGTGTTCTGCCCTGCAGTAACCCTGTCCACTATGCTGGCTACTTTTTTTTTTTTTTTTTTTTTTTTTTTTTTTTTTTTTTTTTGGTGATTGCTAAATATCTCCACTTTTGCAGTGTGAACTTTGCTTGAGCAGTTTTCTGTCCTCATGAAGTGACTCCACCTCTGATCCCATCCCCACCTAATGGAAAAAAGTCTTGGCAAAAACAGTCAGAGAATACAAGATTTGGGCTAATTCCCTCCTCCTAGATAAAGGTCTCTGCCTGGGGCAGCCCTAATGGCAGTCCCAAGGTGGAGAAGACACTGTTGGCTTACTGAGCTTTACCAGGTTGTGTCATAGTGGGCAAACCCATCCCACATCTTTGTGGGGTCCCCTGTGCCCCAATAGCCAGAGTCCAGAAAAGGCCACTGACACAGAACTTGCCTCAAGCCATCATGGGAAACAGAGGGTTTGGGACTTGGGGTAAGGAGGTCCTTAGTGCATCCTCAGAGAACGAGGGGAGCGAGCCTCAGACTAGGGGCTCCAGGCTTCAGCCAGCCCCTAATCCAGTGTGCAGCTGAGAGGATCAAGAGATAGAAAGGTTGCTCACTGTAAATCCTTTTGAAGTCTGTTCCAACTGTTTTGCTGGGAACTTGCTGGCCTCTGTGCCAGAGGGGATGCTGAGCTGGGAAGCCATGAGGAGCAGGGGTGTGTGTCCCCCGTGGGGCCTTGGGCTCTGAAAAACCACCCATTTGCTCCAGGGCCCACTGCTGCCTGAGTGCCCCAAGCCCAGCAACAAATGGTGACGCTGGGGGGTGTGAGAACAGCAAAATTGGTGAAGCCCCTCTGCTGGAGCCCTGCAGGCCAACTGAGAGGGGGCAGGGGGTCGCCAAGTGCCAGGACAGCCCAGCTGAGGAGATGGCTGGTGTGGGGAGCAGCTGGGTGGGCATGGCTCCAGCTCTGACCCTCTGTGGCTGCGGGTTGCAGGATGGCTTGCCGCTGGCTCTGCCTTTACATAAACACACTTTGCTTCTCTTGACATTTCTCTTAATGAATTCCTCCTCTACCGGCTGTTGGTTTTGGCCTCCAGCTGATACTGTGGTTTTCCTTCTCCACACGTGATAAAAACACTCCTCACCAGCTGCTTCCTCCAGGTGATGGACACCTGTAGCTGGCCTCCTGTCCCCATATGGGTCAGGGTTAGTGGCACCAGGACACTGCAGACTTGCTTTCTGGGCTCCACAGAACACAACATGACAGTGTGTGGTAGTGTGAAAGGAGTCTGCATAAAGGAGCCAATGCTCCCTGAAGCAGAGAGGGACATTGGGGATGCAGGAGAGGGAAGTGAGATGGAGGCACTAGGCTTGCTGTGGGGCTGGATCCTTCCCAAGCACCGTGAGACACAGAGTTGGAGCAATGCTGCAGCCCACTGCATTTTCCAGCAAGGCAGAAAATGTAACCAGAGAGCAGCCAGCCTGCCTACTGGCTCTTAAAATTGCCTGCTTGAAGTGGACAAAAAATGTATTAAGTAAAAATATCAATAAAGAAAAGTATTTGTATTTAACAGCCCTTCCCCTCCTTCCCCACTTCCAAACATTTATCCCTAAAATACCTCTTGGGACACAACTCTAAGCTTTTCTCTGAAACCACCAAGACTAGAAACTGCCTTTCTTTTCTAGAAAGTCCTGAATATTTTCTTCCCTCAGTGAAAGCAGGGAAAATCCACATTATCACAAAACCTATCCTATTTTGTGTGCCTCTGCCCCCTGACCACTCTCCTCTCCCTGCTGCATGGGGCAGGCCCCTCTTCAGATCTGTCCTTCCCAGCTGGTCTCTGTCCCTGCTCCTGAGGCCAGTGCTCCCAAACTGTGGCCTGGCGCTCTATGGCTGTTGACCTCCTCTAGTGCTGCCCACAGCACCCAGCCTCCCTGGCCCATCTGCCCAGACTGCTTTTTATTCTCCCTCTTTTTCCATGAAAATGAAGATCACACAATCCTACCCCTCTTCTCCCTGTGCTTTCCTCTCCTACAACTCAGCACCCTTTGTCTTTCCTTCAGTGAGTTTCCCATAAATGCAGGGAAATGCAGTCTCAGAGCAGATGCAGCAGAAATGCTTGTGCATGAAGGAGCAGTGTTGATGGCTGCTAAATGGTATCACCCTTGAGGGACTCCCCTGGGACAGAGCAAAGCAGACATAAAGTATAGCTTCTATTCCTGAAGGCACAGAGTAATTTTCCTGACTGGGTGACACTGAACACCTTGTTTAAAAATAGAGGAACCTGAATGAACAGGCACAGGGG
The DNA here is from genome assembly GCA_013401135.1 of Cettia cetti. NCBI lineage: Eukaryota > Metazoa > Chordata > Aves > Passeriformes > Sylviidae > Cettia > Cettia cetti. The sequence continues at coordinate 32,532 of VZUI01086113.1, forward strand.
ATGTGAGGTAACAGGTAAAACTCCACTGTGCCAGACACTGGGCACAGAAAAAGGGCCACGCCTGTGGTTTCACTAAACCATCTCACCTGATCTGGCACTGCTGGTTAGTGACTGACAATGTCAAATTCCAGTCCTGCAAATCCTACCAGGAATCCCTTCCTGCACATATAAGCAGTGCCCTTTGATCTGCCTGTGGACAGTGGCCAGGGCTCCCGGGCAGCCCCTGCTTCCCCTCATTTCCGACAGCCCCCCATGCTGCAGGAGGGCTCTCAGCACCCATTGGTATTGCTGCTGCGAGAGAAGCTTGGGCTTGGTGTTGACCTTGTCCCATTTATCTGAGTTATGTAAGATCTTCCCGCATGGGTTGCTGGCTACGTGACACCTAACTATTTAGGCCAATGTAGTCTGTGACAAATGTGACAGTCAGTTTGGGGGAGGAAAGTGGGCAGGCTGGCTTGCCTTGTCTCAGGCGGGAAGGGAAACAGCTGGACGCTGTGAAGCAGGGTCACTCCTCAGCTGACACAAATTTCCCTGTCCCTCTGCTTGTGGGAGATGCCCAGTTTCAGCTGAGCTCAGCAGTTCTGCACCCAGGGCCTCTTTTCAGAACAAGAGCTACACTAATAAATCACCATGTTCCTTTTTGACCATCCTGTTCAGGGCAGGAGGGGAGGGAAGATGAGAGGGTAACTGAGAGATCTGGTTCCTTTGCCTCTCCTTTGTGGGTTCTGAGTTGGGCTGAGATTTCCTTGTGGTTCATTCAAAGAGAGTGCACTTCTTGCTGGAGCTTCAGTTTGCATTTAGGTCAAAAGAGCCAGTGCAAAAACCAGGAGCTGCTCCCTGGGCTGTGGGATACAAATCCCTGGCAGCTTTGGAGGCATGAGCTTGGGATGGAGTTGGCAGCAGATGGGAATCCGTAGCATGTGGTTATCATTGGGCTTGTTGGAATAAGAGCAGCATGAGGAGTTTGCAGGCACAAGGAGATGTAGATCGCAGTAGTGCTGCCACTGCCTTACCTGCAGAAACTGGTATTTGACTTCATCTATGTCCTGCTTGCCTGCCTGCCCCATCAGGGAGGCATTCACCCCCCTTCTAGGCACTGTCATGGAAAAACACATTACCAGACAAGGCAAAGGCTCTTCTGCCTCTCCCTGTGTTATGCTGAGGGAGCTTTGTGTGTGACTGTTCAGCACTTCCAGCAATGCAGTGGATGACTTCCACCCAGAAAGTCCTGGACCACTGTGATTATGCTGTACTCAAAATTAAGAGGTGCTGTCAGACTTCCAGTTTCAGTTTGAGGTGCAATGCACTCTTTCTCTCCCCATCACGGTGCCTTCAAACAGCTGCAAAAATATTTGTTTGAGGAAAAGGAATGGAGAAAGCACCAATGACAACAGATATTAGTTGGCAACAAATTGAACCCCTTACAGGTGCCTTCAGATAGCCATGGCTGTGGTCTGATATTGTTCCTGCCACCACTCTGCTTCATGACCATGGGCATATTATTCTGCCAGGGGCCACAGCTTTGACCCCCAGTGCTGGAGGCACAGGAAGCCAGGGTGTGTGAGGTGCCATGTCACTGCTACTGACCTGGGGAGCACTTTGGGGGATGCAGACAGCTTTCTGATAAGCACAGATGCTGTGATAGCAGTGGATGAGATGGCATCTGGGAGACCACATATATTCTTAAGTGCTTCAGTGTCCCTGTTGCAGTGCATCTGCAAGTCCAATGCATGTGGGATCACTGATCAGATCAGACAGAATCACACAGAATTTTTAATGTTAGAAGGGACCTCTGGAGATCATCCCGTCCAACCCCCCTGCCATGGCAGGGTCACCAAGAGCAGGTTGCATAGGAATGAATCCAGGTGGGTTTGAATGTCTTCAGAGAGGGAAACCCCACAATCTTCCTGAGCAGCCTGTTCCAGCCTGCCACCTTCAATGGAAAGAAGTTCGTCCTCATGCTGAGGTGGAACTTCCTGTATTTTAATTTATGGCTCCTCATTCTGTTGCTGGGCACTAAAAAAGTCTGGCACCCTCCTCTTGGCGTCCTCCTTTGAGAGCTTTAAGTGCATTAATGAGATCCTTCTTAGCCTTCTTCAGATTGAACAGGCCCAGCTCCTGCAGTCTCTCCTCACTAGAGATGCTCCAGATTCCTCATCCTCTTTGTGGCCTCCATTGGACCCTCTCCAATATTTCCTTCTCTTTCTTGTGCTGAGGAGCCCAGAACCAGACACAGGATTCCAGAGGTGGCCTCACCAGGGCTGAAGAGAGGGGCAGGATCATCTCCCTCAACCTGCTGGCCACACTTCCCAATGCACCCCAGGACACCATTGGCCCTCCTGGCCATGAGGGCACTGCTGGCTCATGGACAACTTGCCACCCACCAGGACCCCCAGTCCTTCTCCTCAGAGCTGCTCTCCAGTAGGTCAGTGCCCAGTCTGTGCTGGCACTTGGGGTTATTCCTCCCCAGGTGCAAGACCCTGCCCTTGCTGAACCTCATCAGGTTTCTATCTGGCCAATTCTCCAGCCTAGCCCAAATGGGCTAGAAGGGCTCACATCACTGTGAGGTCTTGGTGGATGTTCCTCCTGCATGAGATTTTTCTGCAAAGGGAGCTTGCTGCACTGAAAGAGTTTCTGCTCCGTAACTTGGTATCAGTTTGGAGCTAGGTCTTCAATGTCACTGTTTCTCCTTACCATCCCTTAAACAACTCTTTACCCTGAGACATCAGTTTTGGTTAAGACAGGACCATGTCAGCCTTTCTGTTTTTAAGTGGCAAATTGGTCAGGGGAAGCCTATAAGAAACAGGAGATGTGATACTGTGAGAAGTTAATTTGTTGACATAACTTGAATTTGCATCGACATTGCCTTTTTTTATACCTTGAAGCCTTCAATCTTCAAGGCTGCCTGTCAAACACCTTTCATCAGGATCAAATTCTTGATTTGGAATTTGCCTCTGGACAGAATGAGAACCACTCCCAAATACCACTCGTCCTGATTACACTCTCTGGTGGTGACACTGGTACTGAGGCTCTATACTGGGCCTCTCACCTGTGTTTCCCTGCAAGGATGTGCATTCCTCCTTCCTTGCTTTCCCTTTGGACTGTGGCCCCCCTATTAGCAAGTGTCCCTGGAATTTTTTTTTTTTTTGCCTCTCCTGGACTTGCTGCTTGTAGAAGATGAGGAAGGAGCCTCCAAGCACCCCATGATCAGGACAGGCTGGGGCTTGCTGGCAGCACTTAAGCAGGATCTCCTTGATCATCCAATTCATCTATGCCACAACTATATGCTGTTATTAGGTGATTATGTTTCACTATCTTCATTGTGTAATTGTTCATATGCTCATAAACAATGTAAATAGCCTGTAATGAGTTGGTAAGTTAATCATTCAGTAATGACCTTGAATGTCAGGAACTATCTGTACAGAAAAGCAGCTACTTTAAAGTATTTTTTCTTTCTTTTTCTGTGTTGCAAAACCAGCAAACAGCTTTGTTCCTTCTTTTTTCTAACACTCTCCGGGCTATTCTGCTCATAAGCCACTTGACTTGAGTGGATTTACTCATCAATTAATCCAGAAAATTTCGCTGCCCTGTTTCCCGCTATTGATGATATTTATTTGAAAAAAGCAAAAACAAAACAAAAAAAACCCACAAGCAAAACATGTAGCATGTTCTCTTCTGTTTTCTTATTTTAAAATTTTATTTTAGTGTTGATAGTCATGAATGGATCCTTGGCCCTGTTCTTCTTTGACTTTGCTATTTTTGAAAATCTTTTTCAGGGCAGATATTTAGGCCAAAGTCTTACTTAGGCAGGGGCTGCTCTGCATGTAACAGCAAGGATTTCAAAAGGGCTGTGGCAAAAAATATTCCCAAAAACAGTCTGATTCCTCACCTCCCCCTGCCCCCCCCACATTTCCTGAACTTTTAAAAACCGATTTCCAGCCTAAAGAGTCATCAATAAAAGCTTGGGAGTATGAAGTCTGAATGCTTAAAGGCTCTGTTGCAGATATAAAAACTATAGCTTACCATGATGGATTTAAATTTTTTATTTTTAAACAAAGCTCATGATTTATTTTTTTTTTTTAAATCTTATTTGTGAGTATGGATGCCTGGAATTGCCATTACTGTGTTAGAATGATACTTTACTATCTTTCTGTTGTGTTTTTTGATCATGAAAGCTTCCTTTTGTGGCTGACATCCCAGACCCCTCTGCCAGCTTCCCCCCCAGCATTCCCCATGTCCTTGGCCTCTGGCATTTCCTCTCGTAACATTGGGAAAGGAGCATTTGAGCACTACTCAGAGCCTCAGCTTCCAACCATAGCCATGCTACCACTTCTGTGTAAAACAGACTCTGCCTTTCTTTTCCTGATGCGTTTATGAATTCCTGATACACATCCTTGTGTTTTTGGACATCGTGTATTTCTGGAGTGAGACTGCTATGGTAGATAACCAGAGGAAAGCAGTTCTGTTTGGGAATAACTTTCAAAGCTTTCTAATTAGCTCTCAGTCTATGTTGGGACAAAGCCACAATATTTCAGATATTCTGGCAGAGAGTGTGTTGTGTCAAATTTCCATTTTTTGTGTGTGAAATGTGCTTTTCAGACTGAAACTTAAATTTTTCAGAGCTGAAATATGAGGGGTGCATGCTAGTGTTTGTACCTAGGGAGAAATACCCAGATTCAAATCTCTCCCCAATCTCATTTTGAGCAAAATATCTTTCTCTGATCATGCACAACCAGCTATGGGATGGAGCCTGATCCAAACCGAGGTGTTCCCTCTGGCACTGACTGCTGGGAGTCTGCTGCTTTTTTCTTCCCCCACCAAGCAAAAAGTGTATGTTCACAGGGGAGGAACAGCTGTGCCATGTCACACCAAGGGTTCTTGGAGCCCAGCAGCCTGTCTCCAACAGTGGCTGATAACACATGCAAAGAGCATTACTTGAGGGCAAATGTATAGCGATACGTCTCCCAAATGTTCCCCCATGTCCCACAGTTTGTAATTTGGGGGACTTTCTGAGGCAGACCTAGTATCATCTTTGTTGCATTTTTTGCTCTTTTTACATGCCTTTTTTTTTTTTTTTTTCCTGGTTTTAAACCCTGTGGACTTTTAGTATCCACAGCATCCTATGGCAAGCACTTCCCCAGTGTCACTACCTGTTGTGGAAACAGACACATCCTACTGTGTGCTTTGCTTGCTGCTTTTATTTGATGCCCCCAGTACTTGTAATGTTCTTTTACAATTTCCTTGGATGAATTTTCACTGAGGCTTTTCCTGTCATGCTTTTGGTTGCAAACCAATACACTGCAGTATATTCTCACCCTAAGGAATGGAAGAATGTGTCTGTCCTCAGCAGGCAGAGGTGTGAATATGTCTCTTTTATGTGCCTTCTAGGCTGTTTCACAAATGTCTGTGAGCAAGATACAGCTGTAAGAGGTTGTTGGGTTTGTTTTGTTTTTTTTCTGATATGTGTGGCTAAAAATGTTTGGAGCCTCTACACCTGTTGGGGTAATTCTCTATTTCTGCACATTGGCTTGCTATGCCCCCATCTAGTCAGGAGACCCCAGCAAAAGCCGATTCTCAGTAGGTGGCATTTTGCATTAAGACACCTTCTGCCAACAAAGCCACTCCAGACACAGGCCCAGAGATTGCATTGGATATGATCTAGGACAGCACACAAACACATGCTTAACTTTAATCCATACATGCTTAAGAGCCTTTTGAAAAGAGCTTTCTCCACATTTGTTGCTAGATATCTGCTAAAAGACCAATGAAATCCAACTGCTGAGTTCCTATTATACATTCCTCTCCCTAGGCAGCAAAGCCATCATGTATATTGCTTTTGGGTGTCCTCCACATGGCCACTGACACCTAAGGCAAGAGTGGCTGGGATGATAACCAGCTTCATTAGCTGTTTTATATAAGCAACAGGCACCCTGTGTGGTGTCAGGTCTTGCCTGAGCTGCTCCACACTCATCCAGCTGTTGGCCTTCTCCAGCAGGACTTCACAGTATCCCCCCAAAATATGCTCCTTGTCAGTCCCAAAAGGCACTCTGTGGTGCCACAGAAAGTTGGTTGTAGCTCCCTGTTGGCATGTCACGGCACCGGGACGTGCTGCGAGTGGTGTGTTTTGGCAGCAGAGGACCGGAGCCGTTCCTAGAATGCCAGTGATGCCTTGCTGTGGGTTGCTTGGCCCTAGCTGGTGTTGTTTGCATGATAGAAACTGTCTGTTATCACATCAGAGATATGAAGCTGTGATTATGAAAGTTACAGTAATGCGCAGCCTCCACACTCAGGTTAGGAATGCCGCATTTGTTCCTGTTCCTGTGCTGAGGGACACATGGCGCTTACGAAATTCTAGTACACTGCTCCATGGGATACTCTGCCAGGGAGTGAGTCGTGCTTGCTTGTGCCTTTTGTCTGGAGCTCTGCAAAGCTGTAATGCAGAGCAGACTGGCACATCTTGCTGCTTCAGGCTCTTATAAAGGTATATAATAAATATAATGCATGGGGTATTGTTTCTTATGGCATCTGATGCACAGAGACATCCATGCTAGCGTCCCACCATGGCACTGACCTACTCTGCTTCCATCACTAACATGTTTCTTGTGACTCAGGCAAGTGAGAGGTTATTCACAACTTAATGCCTACCAGTCTTCCCGGCAGCTTAATTCCCTTGCAGAATTTTCCACTCCTTATGTGAAGCAGTTAAAATGGAAAGGAAGAGATGGCAGCACTGTCTGGGATAGGAAGCCAGCACAACTCACCGATTTTGGAGTGTGCTGAGAGGTAAGGAGCCAACCAGAGCTGATTTTTCCTGTTGCTTCTTGCTGTGAACGTTTTACATCTGCTGCTGGGGGTGAGCTGCAGATAAGTGGGACTTTGGCAAGGGAGCGGGCAGGAAGTGTGTATTGCACAGAGGACTTGACTAAGCAAAGGGGTTTGGAGTTGGCAGCTAGGGCCAGCTTGGTGAGATCTTGGTTGAGTTTCTGGTTCCACGTGGACCTGAGGAGTCATGCCTGCAATCAAGTGAGTAACATTCCCAATCATGGATCTGGGGCACTTCAATCCTGGTCATGTTGTTCAGCAGACCATGGGTGTATGATTGATTATTTGTCATCTCAAGTGATACATTTATGTCTTGCCTGCAGATGAACTCTCAGAAGTTTGTTATTTGCAAATCCCCAGTGCTTCATAATCAAAGTAAATATCATTTTCTTGGCACATGTTGACCACCTCATTTATGGTCTTGGGTGATAAATATCATCTCACCTCTTGTGGCAACAAGATCTCACCTTGGAGGATGAGCCTCCCATTTAGAAGGAGATATCTTCTGGAAACAGGGTTTCCCACAAAAAGCTAGCATTGTCACCAGCTATTCTTGTGGAGTTCCCACAGCAAAATCCTTGTCTGGGGCAGTGTAAGGAGGTGAGCATGCAGAGTGTCAAAGCACAGCCAAAGTGAATTCCAACTTCCATTCAAGCAGAAACCTTCAAAGTATTTGGGCCTTTCTAAACAGGAGTATTCAATTCTTCCTTATTAAATCAGCAACACAAGAGAATGCCTTGTGTGTTCTCCACGGGGATTCAGCCTCCTCTTGGCCTATTGTCTAAACTTGTATCAGCGACCTTTTAAAAGAGCAGCTGAAATCCAGTCAAACACAATTAATAGATACTTTGCTTATACTTGACAGACATGCAAGGCAAGAATGAGGATGTTAGCATGCCAGCCATGCGAATGAGAATGTTGTCACGCTAAAGTATTCTTTGCCAGTTCTGGTGGTGTCCTAAACCAAAGGACAAACCACAGCACAACCCCCCAAAAATGTTCTAATGTTTCATGAATGTTTTGAACACCTCCATCTCACAGTGGCTCCCATGCTCAGCACTGCAGAAGCCAAGTGGCTGATGTAGACACGAAATCTTCAGCTGGCAAGAGCTGGCAGTTGCTGAGTACTGACACACAGTGGTCCCTGGAGTGAACCTTACCTGGCTGCATGGAAGGTTGTTGGGAGGCCTGGTGATGTGGCACATGTCACTCATTCGGAGCAGTTTGCTATGTCCCGTGCACATTGAACAGATGACCAAACACTTTCCAAACACTTTCAAAGTTATTTAAGTACATCAATTCCCACACTTTATATTGGGTTTTTTTTAGATGTGAATATTATGCATGTATATATATATGTGCATTCCCTTAGATATATATTATGTACTTATATATTATGCATTTATTACACATTGATGTAATCTTCTTGGATTTCAGTAGTGTTTTTGATCCCATCTCTCGCAGATCCTTCTGGACAAAATGTCCAGCACACCACTGGATAAACACATCATGCAATGAGTGAACAACTGGTTCATGGGTCAGGCACAAAGGGTTACAGGGAATGGGCTGACATCCAACTGGGGACCTGGCACTAGTGGGGCTC
>VZUI01086117.1:0-61464 GCA_013401135.1 Cettia cetti
TTGCGGGCGGCCCCGGGCCGGCGGCGGCGGGCGCAGGTGCCGCGGGCGGGGCGGGCACTGCGGAGCCGCGGCCGGGGGCGCGGCGGGGCGGGGAGCGGCCGGAAGTGACGGGGCCGGGCCGGGCTGATTCACCTGCTGGGCGGTGCGCGGGGCGCAGCCCGGGCACGGAGCCGCCGTCGCCGCCGGGTGCCCGCCGCGCCATGGAGCCGCCGCTGCCGCCGCTGCTGCTCGGGGTGTCCCTCGTGCTGCTCTGCTCCGCAGGTGGGCTCAGGTGGAAGGGACGGGACGGGACCGACGGGAGGGGAAGGGAAGGGAAGGAAAGGAGGGAGAGAGGGGAGGGCGGGAGGCGGCGGCTCTGTGGGGCTGGGAGAAAGGGCGGCGGGGGTGAGGGGGCTGCCGCCCTCCCGGTGTCCGCCCCGGGGGCTGGGGTGCGCCGCACCTCCAGCCGTGCGTGTGGGGGGTCCCTGCCGTGTGTGTGGGCGGGGGCGTTTCTCCGCCCTGTGTGTGTGTGTGTGTGTGTGTGTGTGAGTGTGAGGGTGTGTGTGCGCGTCTCGGCCGTGTGCAGGTCTCTATCGCCCGTGTATCTCCCCGTCCCCGCCAGCCCCTCTGCCCTGCCCGCCCTCAGCCCGGGGCGCGGTGCCCCGGCGGGCGCTGGCGGCGGGGCCGCGCCGCGGAGCCGACCTGGGCTTTGTTCGCCCTCAGCGCGGCTGCCGAGCTTTATCTGTCGCCTCCCCCTCCCCTTCCCCCGTCGCCCTGCAGGCAGCCCCCGGCGCGGCGGGGCCGCGGTGCCCGCCCGGTGTCCCCCGGCCCGAGCAGCTCCCGCGGCAGGCGGGCGGCGGAGTCAGGGAAAACCGACGTGCAAAAGAGGGGAAAAAAATTAAAAAAAAATAATAAAAATAAATCAAACCCCAGCCCTGCGTGTGTGGCATCTCCAGCATCCAGGCTGGCTCTGCTTCTGAGGGGGTGGAAGGGGCTGGGAGGCTCCCGGAGAACCCTCTGAAGCCGGTTGTCCAGAGCCGATAGCCACGATTGAGCCCTGCGGAGGAAACGTGATAGGATTTGAGGGTGAGAGGAAAGCAATTGAATTAGATGGACCTAAACGCAATTGTTTTTCGCGATGAAAGAAAACAAAGGAGTAGATAGTCTCAAACAAAAAAAGCAATCAACCATACCCAGAACCCACACATACCAATTCAAACGTGCCTAGGCTGCTAAAAAGTAGGCAGATGTTTTTCCTCTGAAATGCTACATGTTATGAGCTTCCTGTAATGAATTTGGCTGCCATATCAGTGTTTCCTAAACATATCTCTAAAATAAAATTAAGTTTTCACTGAAGTTGACCCAAACTAACGTGAAACTGTAAATTGTGACAAAACAGCTATGGAGGTTCAGGTTCACAGTAAAATGTGTATCAGTTGTGTCAGGAGGTCAGGTTTTATTTCCTATTGAAATGTTAATGCCTGTGTTGAAGTCACTGCTGTTTTGGGAAATTACTCATGGGATCAAAATTCTCTGTTTGTAATGGAATGGTGAACTCTGATCTCCTGAATGAAAGGCAGTAGGCAGTTCTGCATTAAATGTGTTTCCTGAAACAGATAGAAACAAGGTAGATGCTGTGTAAGAACTGTGAGATACTAGTATTTAGTTGACAAGGTTAGCCATCACAATTTATACTGAAACACCTCATGTAACAAAACCTGGGAAAAGAACTTGTGAGTAGAATTATATGTACTGCATTTGCGCTGCTAGGCTATCAAAGGCTATGATTATAAAAAATTAGGAATAATTAATATATGAGGAAATATGACATAAAGTGTAAAATTCTATTCAATCCAGAACAGAATTTTACACTTTAGTTCTGCTGGAGGATACAGGTGTCTTCAGGGTGAAATTGAATGACTTTGTATATAAATAAATATTCCTAATAAAAGTGCACATACCTCTTTTGTACAGTTATTTGAGTGACTGTACCCTAAAACATATATTTCACAGTTCTCTGAAGGAAATAATTGAATAATCTGTGTATCATAGGAGTTGATATGTCCTCTGAGCTAGCTTGTGCTTTTTTCTCATCAGACTGAATTACTGTTTCTGGGTCTGTGCTGCATATAGACATTACTTCCTTCACTGAAGGAACAGATGTCAGTAAGTTGCTGTTCTCCATATGGACCAAACTTAAAAGGATGCTATTTTTTGTGCAGTTGAGTGAAAGCTGTTGTCAGTGAAGCATTGCCTAGGTGCTGAAGTTCCTTGAATTTGTGGTGGTTGTGGTTTAACCCTGGTAAGAAACTAAGGACCATCTACATGGTCCCTTGCTCTCCTTGCATTGAGATGAGGGAGAGAATTGGAAGGGTAAAAGTGAGAAAGCGTGTGGGTGGAGATGAAGGCAGTTTAACGGGGAAAGCAAAATGCCTGCATGCACGCAAAGCTAATTGAAGAATTCATTCACCACTTCCCATGGGCAGGGAGATGCTCAGCCGTCCCCAGGAAAGCTGGGCTCTGTCACACAGAAGGGTGAGGTGGCAAGAGAAACATTGTCACTCTGAACATCCCCACTTCCTTCTTCACCCAGCAGTGTTTGGTGATCGTGACATCATGTGGTGTGATGCTGTCTCCCTGGTTAAACAGTGTTGAGGAAATAATTTCATTCCTTTTGGTGCAAATTCAAGTTTGTGTAGGGTTTTAGGTGACTAAGAATAACCATGGGTGCTGAACTTGTGATCCTGATTAAACAAATATGATAATAATGTACAGCTTTTAAACTTCTAAAAATGTGTAACAACAGAGCACAAATTTTCAATAATTGAAATGTTAACATAGCCAGATTATACCTGTACAAAGATAGATGCTAAAAAACCCATACTACATGCATAGTGACCCATTTAACTTTTGGAAGAAGGTTTTACAAAACAATAATGCTGTGCATATAAGTGCCCCAAGTGAGGATGAGTTTGAGTAGAGTGTTAAGGTAAATAATTGGGCAGGAATTTCTTTTGTGTGTAGTGGTATCTTTGCTTGCTGCTCTCATAGTGGGTTTTATAAGCATCTTGGTTTTCTGTTTGCAATGGTAATAGTTGGTAGTTTTGGACTCTTGAAATTCTTCAGCATGTGATGCTTTATTAATAGAATTGTAAGCTTTTAAATCAAATCAAAGTTCTGGTAAACTCTAGCAAAATCTGTGGTTATTGCCCTGCTGTTGATCTTGCAAAAGTAATTCCAATTTGGTGCATGCAGGAGTAGGGAAGTCGTGCATGGCATGGTAAGTCAGCATTTGGTGGTTAATACACTTTGCCAAATAAGTATAATAAGGAACTTAATCCTGTTCATGTTTTTATGCATGCAATAGGATCTTGCAGAAGCTTAAATTATAAAGTGTGATTACCACAGGAGTTTAATGATCATTCCTATCCCAGTCTTTTAGTTGCTAAACTTGGTACACTTCATCTGCTGGCAGTAATTGTAACAAGATGCAGGGCTCTAGTTCTTCTAAAGTATCCATTGATGTGAGAAGTTACCTGAAATTCAGGACTTGTTTCCTGGATCTTAGAGTTTTAAGAAGTATGAAAGTCTTTAACCAGAAATTACTTAATCAACTGTTAGTCAACTGCTGTGACATTGACCGTGACATTTGGATTAGTGGTTTTGCCTTGGCTAATCTGTGTTTCCCAGAAGGTATTTTATGTGTTGAGAATGCTGCTGCAGAGATTATTATAGCTCGTCACTTTGGGCTCCTCTGACTGCCTCCCTGTGTTGCATCAAACTTCAGCTGCCTCTGTCTTCACTTCCAGTTCTTGCCTCTTCCACAGCCAAGCTCACTTAACAGACTGATGAAACCAGTGGCCCTGCTGAATGTTTGGTTTAGCTTCTGATGTGCTTTACAAAAAATACACATGCTTATGTTTTTATATGAGCACATGTATGCTTTGCTACTGGTTCCATTCACACTTCAAGAAAGTAATCTTGAATCTCTTTAAATCTGCCTCATATTAAAACTCTTTTGCCACAGTGCCTGCAGAGATTTGTGCAGACAGACTAGGAAGCTTGTTTTTGGAGCCAGTATTGTTTCGACATACTTCCACTTCCAAATTAATCAATTTTTGCTTGCATGCTTTTGTAACCTTGTAATGACTGGGGATAATTTTTGGTCTTGTTGCAACTTCTGGTTGATTTCTTGAAACTTTTAGATACTGTGTGAAACATTATAAATTTGGAGAAATTTTAACAACTGTGTGGCTCTCTGGCATGGATGAATGTATGTGTCCCTAACCCCTCTAGTGCAACAATTTAGTCACTTTTTTTCTGTTTATTTCTTTTTTCCCCTCCCTTTTTTAGGGAATTCTTCTTTTACTTTCTTGCACCTTTCAGGGGATGGCTCAGAGAAAAGCCTCTTCAGCAACTGCCCTGGGAGTAAGTGGCAGGAAAGTCACAGTTCTGTGTAAACTTGTTTCAGTAGCAGCTGCAGTATAAGCAGCCCCTGCATCCTAGCTGGTGCTTTCCTTTACTGCAGTTGTAAATGGGTCTCAGTTGCTGAAAACTTATTTTTTAACTGGTTAGATCACATGATTTGAAACAAGAAAGTGTTTTGCCACCAATTTGTCCTGGTACAGGGCGAGAATGAGTGACAGGAAGGATGTCAGAAGAGCATTAAGAGGAAAACTAGTTCAGTTTGATCAGTATTTTCCCAAAGCAGGGAAATAGCTGTAAAACTTTGGCCTGGAGAGAGCTTAGTTGAGGAGTAAGACTACGTGGCTAAATCAGGCAATCAGTCAAATGGCTAGATGTCACCTCAAAGATTATTTCTGCATTCCACTTGAAGTTGTACCTGGCATTCATCTGGCTTCATGGTGAGCTAGTTCAGGGAGTTTAAAATTTATAAAAGCAGTAAATTTTTGTGAGGTCAGTTCCTTTTCCTGTTCTGACTAAATGAGTTCAAGTCTGAATTACAGCAAGGAGGTGTCAGCTGGAACCTAAAATGCACATGGATGGAATATATTATTGCTGCTGTTTATTTATTAATTTACTTAAATGTCATCTACTTACTGTGTCATGTGTTCAAAACGTGATAAAGAGGCAAGATTTGGAGCTTTATTGGTTTTACACGGGAGTAATTCACTGGCACTCTGATGTCCTTTAGCTGCTGTCGAGAAGCATCTGAGGTACTTGATAGTTGCAAGTTTTGTAGTTGCACTTGCTGCTACATTTTTTAACAGATTTGTTTTTCGTGTCCTACAGCTAAAGCCTGTATATATGCTTAGTATGCTGAAAAATGATTAGTCAACAAGAACTATTTGGTGTGTTGGTGGGAAGGATGAGGATTTGATACATTCTCAGCAGTTTGAACTTGTGTGCAATTAGTTTGCATAAGGAAATTTCCTGTATTCACTTATCCTGCATCTTTAGTTTTTAGTTTTAGATGTATTAATAGTATAAGCTACAAACAATATTTTATCTCAGTTGTTTAAAGACATGTAAAAATTAACCTGTATATATATTTAAAGTCTCCCTAAGTTTTTAAATTATTAGTTAATTTTGTGGGTAATTAGGGTGGATATTTTAATTCTTTGAGCTTATTCCTTTCTGTCTGTTACATGGTGGGAGTGGGGCTGGGAGACAAACGAGCAGGCAGACAAGATGTTTTTCTCTGTCATTGTGATGCTTCACCTTTATATTTAAAAAAAACCAAAAAACCAACAAAACAGCAACAAGAAAAGAGCCCCAAATCAACTCTGTGCTTCTGAATTAAACAGTTGTCAATCTTAATGCAAAACTTGCATGTACTGGGAAAAGGCATTGCTTGTTCAGTAGCTTGGAAGAGCCAAAGCCTCTTTACTCAAGTGAAAATAATATGGCTGCTCAGTTAAGTGTTGGATTGTAGTGAACTCCCTGATGCATTGACTGACAGATGTGCCCAATGCATTCACACTGCCAGCGAGCTGCTTCATTCAGCTCTCTTTTAAATGCCATCAAATTGGCAGGAAAAAGATCGAATCATGTGGCTTGATTGCTTAGTGACTGTGTAAGCCTCCAATATCCATGACTTGCAGAGCTAAAGGAAAAAAAACCTGTGCAGTTGGTGTCGACTTGGTAGAGGAGGGGCAGGATTTTGTGTAAGTCATGCCAGGATTTCAGCTCTGATCTTTGTGTTCACTGAGCACAGTGGTTGGACTTCACTTCATTTTACACTTCTCAGTACTGTTTCTAGAAGGTTCCTTAAGGGCTCAGAAGTGCAGTCTGAAGGTACAGTGTCACGTTACACCTGTCCCCGTTACAGCTGTGGTGCGGTTACATCTGGTGTGTAGCTTCGTGTCTGCTGTGGTTGTTGCAGCAGCGGCACTGGATTCTTTCTCCCCTGGCTTGTGTCAGAGCAACCTCGTGCAGCTGCTGCCAAAGTCCATCCAGCTGATACCACGGGAAACTCGGAACTCAATTGTGATCTTCTGTAGATACTGGGCTAAACACTTCTGCTCTGCTTAAAACGAATCTTAATTCCAGTTTGTGTTACACTGTCCCCTCCCCCTTTCGGTTGCTTCCCGAAAGCTTATCCTTCCCTTCAGTAAGGAGATCTGAATGCCCCCTCTCTCCACTTGATAAGCACGTCCCTCTCAGGAAGGTCATCAGCCAGCAGTTGCTTGGAAACGGGCTGGTGGCTTTGGGTTTAGCAACCCAAAAGCTCCAAGAATGTGCTGAACAAGTAGGGAGCACAAGGACAGTTGTAAAAGGAAAGGGATGTTGGAGAGAGTGTGAAGGCAAAGGGTGTGTTGAGGATAAAACAAAGTTGTGGGTAAATAAACCCCCCCCCCCTTTAAAGTTTTAGCCTGTGATTTTTATGTTTTCATAGTTGCATAACTGTTTCAGCTGATCTCCGTGAATTGTGGTGGGGAGTGAAATCAAGTTCGTGCTGTATATTTGCAAAGTTGGGGTTATTGGTAGTTTTGGTTATATGTGCCTTAAAGTTAAGAATTTTTTTAATAGATTGGGAGGGTCTGTAACTTGTAGCTTAATTGTGCAGTACCTTTTAAATGGGGCAGGGGTATGCTACACTACGTGAATTAGAGCTATTTATTAATTTAATGCTGTCTGAAGACATCCAGACTGAAAGGGGGGGGGGGGTTATGTCTTTGGAAAAGTGTGTGTAGTCAGTTTCCTGTCCTTTTTTTTTTAAACTCATGTGGTTTGAGGGATTTGTGGATTCAAGTAAGTGTGCCTCAGAAAAGTGGTGCTTCTCCCCCACCCTGCTCAGAAGAAGTAAAATTTGGAAATACAAGCCCATTGTTTTAAGACCAGCAACAGAGTTGACTATCCAGGTGGTAGAAATTTCCCATGCTTATTCTTATATGTAGGAGAATTTTTTAAACAGCCCCGCTGTTTAATCAGCTTTCTTGTAGCTTATGGCAAAAACTTACTTCATGCATAGAAGTTTTTAGCTGCACCATCTGTGGAAAAAGTGTTCTGGAAACTGGGAGTTGGGTCACTCAGCGTCCATGAGCTCTTGGTGAGGTAGCTGAGATGAAATGTGCAAGAGAGGGTTTTAAAATCTTGTCCCTGGTAACATTAAGCTCTTTTTTACAAAAATTGCTGTGTGGATTTAGTTTCCTGAACTGTTTTTTATTTAGTCTGGGGCTAAATGAACTAGGAAGGAGGAGACACTGTGTGGAGCCAAGTCTCTCCTAGGTGAGTGCTTTTATTCCTGGGCTGTGTTTACTTTCTCTGGCTCCATAAACTGTATCTTTTCTGCACAGTAGGAGAGTTTCACTAAGATCTGTGACTCCAGTTTAGAGAGCACTGACCTGGGAGGTCTGAAATGCTGGCATGAACATATTTTTTCTTATTTTTGCTATCTTTGAGGATTAACCAGTGTTCTGCCTAGTGGATTTAGACTAGTGTAGAAAGGCAGGTTTTTATCTTCTCTCTAACTTTTTTGCATTGGGCCTTTTTGAGGCTTAAGTAGAAAAGTACTTGGTACATTAATGTCACCAGCCCTGGAAATGTTAGGTTTAGTAGGCTTGTTCCTTTTGCTAAAATGTTTTTTTGGTGTTTTTACCACTACAGTGAGCTTGCTTATCTCTGAAATTTGTATCACTGTATTGTATGATAACACTTAGGGTGTGAAGCATGGAAAATATGTGGTCTGTGGAGCACGTTAAACAGTAACTGTTTAACACTTGATATTAGCAGGACAGTACTTTCTTTGTCAGGAAAAGCTTTGTGATTTGCCTTTATCAGCATGGGATTATCCTAAAAACTGAATTCTTTGTGGAGTTCTAAAATTAGAATGTACTAAAACCAAAGTCTTTAGATACATGGATTCAGATGCAGTAATGCTGTGTGATTTTTTTTCTTCTCTTGTTTTATTTACTGCTGCATTATTACCTAACTTTTGTTAGTTCCTGGCCAATTACTTGCTTGTTTTACCTCTGAGGTTACTGTGAAGCCTGAGTATTCTTTGATACCTAAATACCTGGCCAAATTAATAAGATGTGTATTGAGCTAATATGTGTTTTGGAATCTGTCATGAAGCATTTTTGAGTCTCATTCTCACATCAAAAATCCCCAAGTCTGTTGAATTTGCTTTTGAAAGGGAAGACTATTAATTTTTTTTAATCTTTCTATTAAAATTCCTTTTTATTGACATTGTTGCTTTAATGTTTACGAAGTTAAATGATACTGTTTAGGGATGTGCAGAGTTTATGACATGTGAAGAGTTAGATTCAGCAAAGCTTCATAGTGTTTTGGGTCCAAGCTTCTGAAAGCTGTAACTGTGCTGGGTAGATGTAGAAACTGAGAATCTAAATCTGAAGCTGGGCCTTTTTTTTTAAGGCTTTTTTCATTTTTTTTAACCATTTGGGGAGGGGTCTCTCTGATAAATTTAGGATGTGGTTTTGTTTTTCACTTGTGATAAACTGCAGCAAAACAGCATAACTGCAGCTTTGTGGCCATCTCAGCTGTTCTGATGTGTCTCAGCTTCTGGATGCTGCAAAAACCACTAAAGGAAGTAATGCCAAATATTTGTTTCCCTTTATTCCTTTGTGAAGGCAGCTTTTAATCCAGTTACTTGATCAGCAGGACTCTGCCTTGCAGGCGTTGCCTTTGGGTGCTGAGGATGCTGATGCCTGGTATTAGAAGCAGGAGATGATTGTGGGATGGTGGCAGCTTGTGGGAGGCTTGGAGACTTGTGTTTGTGTTAGATTGTGCCAGTAAACACTGGGAAGCCTCCTCAGCCAGGCACTCCTGTGTGTACCTTCCTCCCTGCAAACTCCCTGCTTGCTAAGGGTGTAAACTTGACTCACTCCTACAGGGCCTGAGTTCAGAAGTGCAGGGTTGAATGAAATAAGATGTTGCCAAACTTCTGTCTAGTAAAGGTGGGAAAGGGGAGAGTTGGGCAGCTTTGTTCTGTAAAGTCGTTACAGCTAGCTGAGAAAAGTAGGAGATGAACTGTGGAGAAGAGGCATAAACAGAAGTAAAATTGGGATGTTGGGGAGGTAGTTTTTGGACTGAAATATGCCCATTGAAAAGATTTGATCACAGGTACATCTCTAATCTGCATTTGAAAGAAAAGTCTAAGCTGAAGTGTCTCTTAAGTGAATTTTATAGCTTGTGGCTCTCAAAGCACTAATGTGCATTTCTGGTTATGATCATTACCTGCTACTTAAGGACACATTCTGTGGAAAAAAGCATTTATCTATTTAGAGCCTCTGCTTGTTTGCAGTCAGGTATTGGTAAACAAGATTGGGTTTGGAAAGCCTGGAAGTAAAGTACTCTGAAGATGCAGTTGCAGGTGGATCACACTTAGTACAGCAGCATCTTGGAACTCAACTCTTACTCTGTGTGGAAATTGTCCTGTTCTTCATCTAGGGAGGGACTGTGTCTGCTGGGTTACATAACCCTTCTGTGGCACAGCCCTATCTGATGCCAGAAACATTCATGCCAAATTTAGATGCACACTTACATTTGTTTGTGTAAGCCAGCAGTGCAGAGTTTGTGTGTCCCGATTAAATAAGGAAATAGTAAATGCATAAATAATTCATCTCATACTTTGCTTTCTGTTATTTATTAGTATATATCACAGCTCTGCTTATGTCTATGTTGGAATGAAGAAAACTTTGCTCCATTTTAATTTTTTTTCTGCTTTCTATTTTGAAGATTCTTTTGTACTAGAAAAAAGCTTATATCAGATACCATAAAATATTTAATTTTCCCAAGATTATTCTTAATAATAATGTAGTTTGCTAAACTGTGTTCTGCTTGAGTGATACTTAAAGGTAAGTTCAGCTATTCAGAAAGAAAGCGTTTTTCTAAAGAATGTCTTAGGTGTGCACCCTTTTAGAAATCATATGAAAAACTTGCTCAGTCAGACAGATGTAGTTTGCCATGCTATTTCCCCAGAAAAAGAGTATTTTATTCCACCTTAAGAAACTTATAACTGAATGTTCAGAATCCAGATAGTGTATCAACCTCTAACTTCTGTAAATACAAACTTTTGTAAGGGATAATATTTATTATTCTTCATCAAGAGAAGGGTGCTTGTCTCTTCTCATCCAGTCACAAATATTCATTTGTTTGTTTGCCACAGCTGAATATGGCACATGTTCTCCTTACAAAATACTTTGAAAACAATATACAGTCATTTGGATCAGGTGCCCTTCAAAGTTGACTTTCAGGGATTTTCTTGAGAGCTTGTTGTGTGCTTCTGAGTCTAAACTTTGCAGTGATTTATTTGCTGCAGCTAGAAATTAGATATTTTAACGCTAAGCATATTTGAATAGGTGGGATAGATGACTTGAGTCACTTATCTGTGTCTAAAACAGAAAAGATATCTGAAAAGGGTCTGAAATTTTATCCATTAAACCATGCTAACCAAAACAAATACAAACCTTCTTTCAGCTTGTGATAAAATGTCTGCCTATCATGTACTAGCAGTTGGCTACCACAGTGGATCCACTCGTGTTTTGAGGAGCATACTAGGGGAATGAAATAAATAGGAACTCCCTGATTTGAGTGGAAAGTGAAGGGGTAAATCTTAGGAAAAATGGAGAAAATGTCATCTTGTCATTGTGTGTGTTGGCTTCATGTAGATCTTTAATGCAGTTGCAGAATTGTTTGTGTTGGACGTGCCCTCAGTCACGTCCAACCTTCTGCTCCAAACAGCACCAAGTTTGGTCTTCTCTGTATCAGCCATCACCTGTCCTATTTTTCTCTCTGATTCCTTACTTCTTCATGTAATAGTAGAAGGTTTTCATGTGGCACTGGAGTCTCATGCTGCTTTCAGCTTTGGTTGTGTTTTGACTTCCCTGGCAGGGGCGCTGCATGCCTGGGCAATATTTGTGTATTCTTCCCCTGATAAGTTGTTCTTGTTTCTTCCTCCTTAGGCCAAGCTGCTGATTGATCTGTTTATTTTGCTGGGTTTTGGGATGTACTCCTGGTGTGGTTAACAATTATCCTTAAATACCACCCCCAGTTTTCTTGAGCTCTTTTGCTTTTTAGAACTCCCCCCCCCCCCCCCCCCCCCCCCAGTTTTCTTAAAACTTTTTTGCTTTTTAGAACTGCATCCCACAGAACTTCATCTACTGGGTAAGTCAGTCTGCCCATATGAAGTGCAGGGTCTATGCTGGATTTGCCTTGCTCCTCTGAGGATTTTAAACGTTGCTATTTCATGGTCAAGGCTGCTGTCGATCCCATCCCTGGCAAGTTCTTAGGGTTTTTTCTTGAAAGCAATTTCAATAAAGTATCAAACGGGGATTGACTCATTTAGTGCTTTTTTTCCCTGAAATCTTTCAGAAACCTCTTAGATTTTATTTCCCGCTGTGTTGCCCTTCTAGTAGATGTCACAGAGGTGAAGTAGTAACCGGACTCTGTAATTTTTAGAAACTTTCTGGAACTGCTGAAATAGTCGTCATCAGTTTTCTTACCCCAGTCAGGTGATTTGTAACAAGCTTTGTGATGTTGTCCATACAGTCCTTTCCTTTAATCCTGACCCACAAGCTCTTAGCCAGCCTGTTGTCTGTCCTGTAGAGCAGCTCTTTGTGTTCCAGCTGCTCCTGCAGGTAGAGGACAGGTCACCTGCTGCTCTTCATTTCCTGGCTTTGTTAAAAAGCTTGTGCCATTCATGCCGAAGTGCCAGTCATGCCGGCTGTCCTGCACGCCTCACTCTGGTGTCAGCTCTGTGAACAGGTGCTGTAGATGGCTTCCCTTTTAAAATGCTTTATCCTCACTGGGGTCTCTCTTCCTTCAGCCAGCCTGGCCCAGGTGCTTCCCATGGCTCAGTCTCTATTCCCTCCCTGATTCAAAGTTCAGTTAACGTTCCCTGGTTGATCTCTCGTTTACAGTGCTCGTCACCAGCTCTGAGGTTGTTCATAAGCCCCTTCCTCAGGTGGCTCCCATCCCTAACTTGGCAGCCCTTGTTTCTCAGGAGTACTTGTAGCCATAAAAGTGAAAGTGCCAATCCTGTAGTGAGTTCTTAACTTGAAGGATGTTTCTCTACAAGCCTTCCCCCCCCTCACAGGAAAAGAGCAAGGAGAGTGAGTGTCACCTGGGATCCCATGTCCTCCTTTGCCTCTGGAGTTTTCTAGTCACGCTTGATTTGCTCCAGGTCTCTGTTAATAGCAGGTAATAATTAAGCGGGAAAAGAATAAACAAAAGAAAAAGGCACTTAGTGATGATGATAATAAGGGTCAGAGGACCCTTGACAATCTCTGACATGTTGAATCTGGCCAAGCCTCCTCCTCCAGTGTATCTGGCAGCAGAAGTGTGTCTTCCCTGCAGAAGGCAATCTCCACCTGGTATTACCTGCCCCTCCCTTGCTAATGCTCAGTCCAAGCCCAGCCAGTTCTGACATGTACCTTAATTGAGATGCTTGCTGCTTCTGCATGCTGGTGCTGACCCCAAAAAAAAAAAAAAAGTGGGAAAAAAGCTTTGTGTTTGCAGCCTCAGTGTAAGAAAAAGATCATGGAATAGTATAATGAAAAAGAGGTGTTGGGATATGGGCAGTAGAGAGGAATTGAGATTTATGGAAAAGCTGATAATTAGAAGGCTCAGACTAATGTTTGAGTATCTCTCTTAGGAGCTTCATGTGCAGGAATGACTGTTGGGTGTTACCCTGAGGATTGTGTGCTTTAGCTTTCATTGATATGTTTGCATGCAGTCATTGTGCATGAAAATACTACTTGGACTTCAAAAGTATCAAAAATTGAAACTTTAAAAAGATTTTTATGACAATCTTATATTCTGGGCAAGGCTCTTCAGGCTGTTGGGTTCTACTTTTATTTGTTGCATGGTTATTCTGTTGATTTATATGTTTGGATCAAGAAATGAGTGCTGTAGTAGAAACTGAAACGTTTGCTATTTCTGGCTTTTAAAATGTTTGGACCAAGCTGCCAGGAAGTGATAGGTGGGATGACTGGAATCTAGTTTCCTAGGAGTGTGTCTTTGAAATGTAGTACTTCCAGCTTTTAACAGATTTTTTCTTCCCAGTTGCCACTTTCTCAGTGTTCTGCCATAAAACTGTGTAATTTCACTTTGAAATTATACTCACATGAGTTGTCTGGCAATGAAGAGGCAAGAGATAATTGAAGAATCTAATTCTTCTTAGCTATGTCAATACGAATGAGTACTTGGGGTCTTCTGGTTGTACAGGACTGTTATTTCTGCTTTTATTTTTTTTTTAATTGTCAAAGAGATGAACAAATAACAGCTGAAGAGGGAGAGAAATAAAACATTGATTGTACAAGTCCCATTTTGTTTAGAAAAGTAGTCAGAAAAATCAACAAATGTATACTCATCTGTCCAGTTTGTTTTGGCTGTGTTGTGTTTCAGCAGGTATCAACTGAAAATCGAGGGGCTGATATTTTTTAGTAGTAGGGATGTATCATAATGTCCTTAGAGTATGAATTCTATTACCCACTATCTGCTGTGAAAAGCAGGGTGTTGCTCTTACATGAATTACTGTCCCATTTGTGAAATTCTCAGCAGGTTCTCTTGTGAGGAGGGGGAAGCAAATGTGTGTGCTGTGGTCCTTGTTGTGGAACTTCAGCTGGGAAAGCGGCTGTGACTGGAGATGCTGCCACAGAGCAGCAGCTCTGCTTCAGTGATTCAGTTCAGAATGAAAGCTTCTAATTTCCCAGGTTACAGATTTGAGGCTTTTAAGGCAGTAACATCATAATGTATTTCATTATCAGTCACTTAAGCTGCACTTGAACTCACATCCCTTTTCTTTAATATAGTAATGCTGAAGATGCAGAAATGCAATTCGGAGATGAACTTGAGAATATTGTATTACAATTCACTAATCTGTAAGGCCATGGGGGAAAGGGAAACAGAACAGTATGGAAGTCACTGAAAAAACCAGTTCAGGAATTTACATTAATAACTTAAATGCTGCTGTGTGTTATGGAAGCATGAATGTTCTTTAAATCTACCCATAAACAGAAATAGTAGTAGTGTTGTCTTTGCTTATTTAGAGATTTAGGATGGCTAGTTTGGAAATCTGAAAACAACCTTTAGGTTGGGATAGGATTGTGACAAGTCAACCAGTATTCATGGAGATCACTATTATTTAGGGAACAGTATTAATTCAACCTAGTAGCAGAGAATTAATTGTTCAGATCTGTTTACTGTAAAAAAGAGGTGGTAGAAACCTGTTAGGGTTGCCTTTGAAAAGGTGCACGTTGTTGGTAAGAGACATTGCACGTAAATCTCTTTCCTACCTCAGGTTGATGTGAGTTTTTTTTAGATCACCGTTTCTTTTTTGTTGTTGTTGTTCTTTTTTTTTTCCTTCCCCATTCTCCCAGACTGAAGGTAATGTCATGCAAAGTAATACCATGAATGGTAAGCAACATAACAATCTTACCTGTTTTGTTAGTAATCAACTATTGTGAAGGCCTTTTCTTGCAGGCTGTAGTCTGGAGCTTAGTATGTCAAGTGATTCCTCTTTCTAAAGGATTTTTTAAAATAGTTGTTAAAGATCCCATTGTTTTGTGATCAGGAAGAGAATGCAAACACTTGCTACAGAACAAAATTTTAATAACGCAGAAAAATATCTGTTGGGTCCCTTCCAACTCACCATGTTCAATTATCTACTGCACTGGAGCTCCTCTACTGAATGGAGAAGTGCAAGTCAGAGCATAAAAGCACTGTGTAAAATGATTTGAAGTTTTTCATCTCTTACTTTACATCTGTAAAAGACACAAAGCCATCTATCTTCCTCACACTGTCCACTGTCCTGGTGGCCTTGCAGCTCTGGTGGCTGTGGTCACATTTGTGTGCCCGTCTAGCAACCTGGCACACATAAAATGACTGAAAATCTGAACTTGGTTTCCAGCAAGGTGGACAAAACCATGGATATAACAGTGCCAAGCCTGTTTCCATCATGAGCAAAGGGTATGCCTTCCACATCCTGGCTGCGATGCACAAACCTGTACACTTGATATAAGGGAAGCCTGCATTTGTGGTGAAATAGGGGGAATCTTGCTTCAGGCCTTTTGAGTAGCTCTTTTTGTGTCACTATATGGGCTCTTTTTCAGGGTTGAATTGAGGAAAAACTGTTGTTTGGAAGCATGTTTGCCTAGAGGCATGCAGATAAAGATTACACAGCCTTTTTAGAGGAGTAAGACAAGCAGAAAAGACAAATGCAAAAAACTCACTGAGATTTTTTGGAAAAGATTAATTTGTCCTCTATTTCCCTGTAGATAGAGGAGCCCTTATAACTCAAGGCAAAGTAACTCACTTCCAACCCAGGACTTCTCAAGAATTCTGTCTATCCTGACAGACTTCATTGCTGTTCCGTACTTTCATTTTACATTGCTGTTTCATACTTTCAAGTCAAAGTCACTCACTTCCAACCCAGAACTTCTCAAGAATTCTCTCTATCCTGGCAGACTTCATTGCTGTTCCATACTTTTCTTTTACAGTGAGGAAGTAATGGTAAGGTGATTATATAATGGCTTGAAAACCTGCTGCTGAAAATGCTTAGCTTAGGTTTGTATGGGATGTGAATTGTGCAAAACAAAAAAAAGCATGGCTGGAAAGATGCAGCTGCCTGTTGGATGTAATTCCGAGGGAGCAGTACGGGCCTTTGCGCTGTGTTGGGTGACAGGGTCTGCACAGGCTCTCTTCGGCGGTGACAAGTCTGACTGATGGCATGATTTCTCTACAGGAAAAGTATGAGCACTTACAGTGAACAACTGCATGTGACTTGTTTTCAAAACATAAAAATGTATTTTTATAGGTCTGACAAGAAGCCTAACTATAACTTCCACTGACCAGTCAATGTTTGAAAAAGCACAAGGAGAGAAAGTTACATTGCCATGTACTTTTGAACTCTCGGAAGAAGATGAAGGCCCACTTGATATTGAGTGGGTATTGATACCAGCAGATAATCAAAAGAGGGAGCTAATAGTAAGTAGAGACTTCTTTTCTGCACAGTAAATTCAGTTGTTTGAGTAGGTCAATGTATGAGTTTTGTTACTGACTTTTTAAACTTCCGCCTTTTCAGGTTGGCATGCTTGTGATCTTAAATTGCTTTGAAGCACCAGTCACATGAAATCTAGTGGAAGTTTTGAAATCCCAGATTAAGGATGAAATGTCAAGAATTTTTCACTATAAACTTGCCTTCTAATGAAGAACTCCCAAATTAAATACATTTCAGTTCCAAAAAGCAAACTTTGCTTTTGTACCCGCATTATTTTACTTATTAAAAAAATATTCATGAGGACTTAATTTTAAATATATTAACTCTTTTAGTTATTAATGCTTTCCTGTCTTTGAAAGCCTGATAAATAAGATGATTGATATTAGTAGGCAGGTTTTCCAGAACTAAATTGGAGCAATTCTAAACAGTTTTCTTTCTGTCAGAATTTAATGCTGACATATTGGTATTTGGTCAGGTGTTTGGTTGGAGTATTCACTATAATGCTGAGTGTGGTGATATTTCAAAGATGGATATATTTAACTCCGTTTTATTACTGGGGTTAGAACTACAGAAAGAAACTTGAGAATTCAAGGAGACTAAATTATTTTAATTTTTTGCGCACTAAGTGGATTTCTGAATCATGTTTCTTTATTTTTATAGATAATTATGTATTCTGTAGACCGGGTTTATGATCAATATTATGCTGCTACGACTAGACGAATGCAGTTTACTAATCTTGATCCCAAATCTGGTGATGGTTCATTGGATATCCTGAATTTAAAGGCAGCAGACACTGGCACATATCAGTGCAAAGTGAAGAAGGCTCCTGGAGTTCAAAGCAAAAAAATACAGTTGACTGTACTTGGTAAGATAATTTCTTAAATTTTCAGTGATTTTTTTATGTGCTTATTTCACCCTATTTTCAGTGTCTGAACTGAAAGCTCCAGTTGGACAGTGTTGTACTGAAACTGTAGTTATTATGGTCATTATTGAGGCCTTGGGAGGGGTGGGCATAATTCTGAAGGGAATGGTGTTTAGAGTAACAAGCGTTTTTACAAGTTCTGCACCTGACTTGTATTTCATAGAAAAATCTGTGCATTGAAATGGTTAGTGGCACAAACTTTATCTTTCACAAAATGGGCTGACTACTAGAATACAACTAGTAAACATTTGATTGTGACTGTTACTAATTCAGTGATATTTTGTTTATCAGTAAAGCCAGCACGGACTAAATGTTCCATTGAAGGATCACAGGAGATCGGAAAAGACGTTACCTTGAAGTGTGTGTCACAAGAAGGATCCCCACTTTTGTCTTATGACTGGAGGAGAGTATCTGGCACACAGAATCTTCCTGCCACTTCCGTGCTGAGTACTGTCAAACTTCATTTATTACTCTGAAATACTTAAAAAGATTGCAATAGTATTTTTGGCTTATCCTGACTTGTAAGCACCTGGGGGTTAGTATTACTATAGAGGAGTCAGGATTACATGTCACTTCTGCCCTCTAACAAAATTGACTTTGAAACAAGCTGAAGTTGTTTCTGGTTTTTAATTCATGCATGGAAATGTTTCAAGCTTCAAGTTGAGATTCTTACCATTAGGCTGAAGTATGATGTTCACCTGTGCCCAGGTGTTGTGAGTTCTCCTTTGATGGTTTTGCTTTTGTGCTTGAGTGGACAGTAGGGAATTCAGATGTGGCTTCAATTTGATTAAAAACAAGCAAAAAATCTCCAGTTTTTTATAAGCTTCTGCACACTGTTAGAGTATGTAATATCTTAAAACACAGATCCCTAAAAATCAGTAAAATGAAGAACCTATTACTGTTCTTCATTTTGAACTTTGTTTGACAGTGAATCAGTTGATCATTAATGTCCTTCTCTGTACCACTCAAGATTTCAGGCTACTGTTATGCTCCTCTTTTCTCCACATGCCAAATTTGACTCATGGTAACAAAAAGAGCAATTGACAATATCAGTGCTAGACAAGAATGAGTGGGAAATTGTGTGGGAATTACTTGTAACTCACTAAAGCCATGTTAGTTTTGGGCTGTGAATGTAGTTTTGGGGACACTGAGTGTGTTCTGAAGAATCTAGACACTATCTAACTCGCTCAGAGATAGAACAAGTCAAATGCTCATTTTTAACAGGGTAAGACTTTTACAAACTAGCATTTTACAGCATGATAGGAACTGTTTTAGTCTGGATGTTTTTCGACTAGCATTTTTAAGTTAAGATTTCATGTATGTGCTGGTTTAATAATTCTGTGATGTTAAATATTGAGTTATATTTAGGAAAATGCTAAAGCTCTACCATCTGTTGTTTGTAGATAAAAATACAGGGGAACTTCTTCTGAAGAACGCCTCTCGAGAGTATTCTGGTAGATACAACTGTGTGGCCTCAAACAGAGTTGGCACGGATGAATGTTCTGTTGAGCTGAATGTCACCCCTCGTAAGTGTTTGCTGTGTGATAGTCACACAGTGCTCTTGTATTAAAACTGAAAAGCCTTTTTCTCTAAACTCCTAAAAGGTTAAAAACCCCAGTGCTGTTACGTAACTTGTGGGTGCCGGGTCAAGTCTTACTGGTTAAAACGGATGTGATTGAGTGCTCTCCTCTGATTCAGTGATGTTATTGACCTGCCTCATGTGAAACGTACTGGTCTTAATGTTAAAAGAAAGGTCTTATAACTTTGACCTTTAACTAACAGTATTGTTATTTGTCTATTCTAGCCGTAAATACAGCTGCTATTATTATTGGAGGTATTATAGGAACTCTGCTGGGTCTCTCTGTACTGTGTTCTATCATCTTCTGCTTCTGTAAGAAGCACAGAGAGAAGAAATACGAGAAAGAAGTACATCATGATATCAGGTAAAAAAATGTGTCTCTAGTTTCTGGGCAGTATTATTGGAAGATTAACTTTTAAATGTGTATTTCTGCAAATAAGTTACTTAGCACTTGAGATTTCTGTCTTAATCTGGAAAGCTTATTATAACACACTAGTGGCTCGTCAGAGAACTTTTTGTGGTTTGTCTAATTTCAGTAAACATCTTAGAGGCTATGAATATTGAGGGTTTTGGGGGGGTTACTTTAAAGGAAGATACAAGGATATTTTTGACTACTGCATTAGAATAGAAAAAACCCAAAGTGAATATTTGTTTTAAAGGAATGGCGACCAAACTCTTGTTCTGCAACTGATTTTTTTGTTGTTTTTTGTTCATTTCAGAGAAGATGTTCCACCTCCAAAAAGTCGCAGTTCTACAGCTCGCAGCTACATCGGCAGCAATCGTTCTTCCCTGGGCTCAATGTCTCCCTCCAACATGGAGGCATATACCAAAACTCCATATAGCCAAGTCCCAAGTGAAGACTTTGAGCGTGCTCCTGCACAAAACCCAGCCTTTGCACCTTCAAAGGTAGCTGCACCTAATTTGAGTAGAATGGGAGCTGTTCCTGTGATGATTCCAGCACAAAGCAAAGATGGGTCGATAGTATAAAATATTATTAATTTAAAAGCTGTTTTTTAAAGTGTTCATTTTAAGTATTAGAGAACTACTGTGTTCCATCCCTCATTTAAACACTGGCATGAAATTTTCCTTGAAGAAAACACACAAGTTAGTTTGAAAAGCCACCAATTCTCATATATGATTTTAAACTTATTTGCGTATGACGGTTGACCTCTTTGCTAAAAGCATTGAAGTTCACAAATAAATATCAGACACTGAAGGTATTTAGACCTCTGGTAGGTTGCTGAGGAGGCTCTGACACTGTCAGCTAATGTACAGTTCTGAATGTGTAACAGTGAGACACAGGTGAGGAGTAACAAAAGCATTTCATGTGTAGACCATGAAGTTTCTCAGAGTTCCTGAGACTTTATTCTCAGTTGTGGAATAACAGAAATATTTTAACTTGGCCACTGTCTGGTACAGTTGCAGGGGGCTAAAATACCAGGGATTACTTTGAATTCTGTTCAAATTGAGTATTTATGTGGTTATTTACCCTGGTGATGTTTGTTTGGAGTACTTGAGCTCTTATTGCAGGGGCAGACAGTTATTTGATTGGTTCAATTAATTTAATTAATCCGTTCTGAATTTAAAATGGCAGTGAGTGGAAGTGTGACAGGAAACCTTGCAAGTTCTTCGAAACACAATTTTTTCTGCAATAACTAGTTCTGGTGCTGTCAGATAACTTAATACTTATATTATCTGATGCAAAAGGTCCTATCAGGTTGTTGGTAGAGGTATCTAAGCTCTAAAACCTACAGACCAACTGTTACTGTCACAGTAAGGATGAATTATTGTATCTTTACACATTTATAAATGTATCTTTTAAGTTAATCGTACCTTGCATTTTGCAATACCTAGTTAGATAGTAAGGCAGTGCTCTTAGGTTTTTTTCCAAAGCAATTTCCTAGAAGCTCCATTGTGATTTGATGAAACCTGTTAAGTAACTGGTATTTGATGGCTGTCCTCTTGCTCGAACTACTGTGGAAACAACTTTTCTCATATGCACCTAAGCAAGCAGCAGCCAGTCCTTGTTCAAGATGCTAATGTCTGGCTGTATGAATTTCAAGGAATTCAGAGCTTTTTTTCTTGCCTCTTTAACAGCCCTAAATATTCTGAACCAATGTTCAGACTGTGGAGAGCAAGAGTTTCATGTTGCTGAGAGGAAATAATTACCCAGAATTGTTGATACAAATCTCACATCTCTCTTCTTCCCAATTTTGCAAACTTAAAGCAATATAGGAGAAACACAACAATTCCTTGTCTTACTTTCACATGTATTTAAGGACTTCTGGTAGCCTCTGATGCCTGTTGTTATATACCTGCAAAAGCCCCATTTAAAACTCAGTACAGTTTGAAACTGAATTCTTTCTTCCTTCCTGTTTCCTACCTTCTTTATTTTATGCTGGGGAGAAGGTGGGGGAGAGTTCTTTCAGCTTACTCTAGCTAGAGATGTTGAACTGCAAGGTATTTTGGAAAACTGCAAATGTGTTATAGTATGTGCATTCATGTTGATGAAGAAAATATCTGAATAGCCTGTTGAAAGATGTTTGGATTATTTGTGTGTAGCAACAGTGAGAGAAAACAACATTACTCCAGGCTTCTAGGTTTAGTATGTGCTTATCTGTAGCTGCCCATAGATCTGTGATGAATTCTTTGGCTTACTACTAAATGTTTGTCCTATCTGTAAATAGGTGCACAATTTTTGGCTGGCACTATTAATGTAAAGAAATTCCCCTGCCCATGGCAGTGGTTGGTACAAGGTCATCTTTAAGCTCCTTACAACCCAAACAATTTCATTATTTTAACATACCCTTCATACTGAATTGAGAAACTTGAATGGCTATTAAGTAATATAGAATTAGTTTTACACATTTGGGACTTTTTTAGATTGTAAACTGATACAGTTAGAGATCAGATTTTTTATCTTTCATGTGTGCCTTGTCAATAAACTTTGCCTGATTGTAACTTCAGTTTTTATGAAATTTCTGGTGCCTAAACATACTGTATGAACAGGTGCTTAGATGGTACAGTTCTTAAAACATGACACTGTGATCTGATTTCTTGATTCTTATGTACTATTTATACCTCTTCATGCCTATTTTTGGATGTGAAGTTCAATGTCTCTCTCTGTATTGTTCTGTATTTCAAAACGTCACTTAACTACTTCAATTGCTAATTATGATTTGAGTGTTTGTGTTCCTGAAAACTCTTCAGTTGTTGTACCAATGAGAGGAACGATTGGCTTTTATTTATGTGGTAAATAATAGGTTTAGTAAATGTGCCAAACAGAGCTTCTGAAGAACTATAGATGAGGAGACATCTTTTTGCATCCAATTATTTCATTAGAAGAGATTTCCAAGATGTTAATCATACACTGATTGTTTACCTTGAAACTAAGGCCTTTCTTAATGAAAAGGGTATAGTTACTACAAATACAAGTTGAGTGCAAGACTAAACTGAATCACAGACTGAGAGAGAGAGCTATAAACCTAAGGAACCAGGCAGCAAACCTACTAAATTTGGTTATAAGCCGTCTGTGGACCTATGCGTTTTTTGGTGGTTTGAGGGTTTTTTTATTTTAACTTTTTGTTTGGTTTGGCTTTGGTTTGGCCTGAGACCCTGCAACTTCTAGTCAGGTAAGCCCTAGGACACAAACTCAGAAACCTGTCTCAGTAAAGCACACGGAGCAGAGTTTACACATGCTTGATGCTCTGTCAGCTTGTGCGAAATAATAAATGGGCAGAAGGACAGCCTGCTGTGCCCTCAGAGCCTGGCTGTTAGGCTTAGCAGCCTTGACAGTGTCTTTCTATTCATGTAATTGCATGGAAAAATAAAAGAAATGGAATCTGACACAGTCCTTATCTGAAATATAGAACCTCTGACTTGGGGTAAACTCTGCCTCAAGTTGCTATCATCATGCCTTTTTTGGGTGGATGCAACACTACTATGAAAACATAATACTGCTACTATAAATTATTTCTTTTGTCACTAAATTGTTCACTTACACTGGATTATGATTCTCAAAAGCAGCTACTATATTTTAACAATAATTTCTAGCTGTGTGGGAGATGAACTGGTTAAACATGTGAGATGTGCCCGATGTGACAGAGAGCTCTGCTGACAGAACACTTTTAGGAAGTAATGGCAGCTGATTTACCAGTTAGGAGGTGGCATTTTTAGTGTCTCATTTTGTTGGTTTTGTTTTTTTTTTTTTTAAAGGTGGGGGGAAGGGAGGGAGGGTGGTACCATTGTGTAAATACTCTAAGTGAGCTCAAGAAACCTCTAGTTAATGTCATGACTGTAAAATTGCCTGTGGAGGACTACTATATATAGAAAGAAACCCCTCAATTTTAGCATGGTGTGAATAAAGTGTTAGACTTGTAATACTGTAGAGGTTACGTTGCGCTTGTCCATACATTACAAGACTTTTCATCAACTTTCTGCAGTGGGTATTTAAAGATACTTGTGTGAAACTTCCTCCCCTAAAAACAAATACTTCTTGCAAAACTGTGTGGTGCACAGAAATGCCTTGTTGGAGGGTTAAAACATGACTTTTGAAAGAAATGTACAATGCATACGTCTTTCTCAGCTCTTGATAGTCTCATTCATATTAGATGTATGCTTCCTGTTTAATAGTGCAAGTAAGACTTCTGAATTGCAAGTTTTTCTGTAATGCTGAATATTGTATATTACTGGTTTCCATGACAAGCTTTTAGTTTTGTTCTGAGCAGTGTATATATTCTGGATCGCTCTAGGTCTTTGTTCCAGTCTAAAGATATTATGCTATTTGTGTCACTTGAACCTTGTTTTATACACTTGATAGGTGCTTTTTGGGGCCCTTTGTTGAATAGTCCCCTAGCACTGAGGCATAGCTCAGCTGAAATCGGAGCAATAACAACTTCCTGGGATCCAAAATGTTATGGTGTTATGTTACACTTCTCATGCACAAAGCATGGACTTTGAACATTGATATGAATTTCAGTATGAGGTTTTATATTCACACTTTTGGGGGAATGGTATTTTAAAATACAGGTATTGTGAGTGAATTTGTAAAAAAACCAAAATCCAGAATTTTAAAATGCTGTAGTTCCATGACAGACTTGTGTACTTTTTGAAATAAAACTGTTGGAGAAAACAGTAGTCTGTCTTTATTTTAAAGCAGCACTTGTATATGACTTCAGCTTTTTCTTTATGTAATTGGAAGTGAACTAATAAATATGGCTGTGTATACCATGCTGGCATTAATAATTTTATTTACTACTTTTTTTCCCCCTTCTAAGTCAAGTAAAGCTTTAGATATTTGAGAAGATGAACTTTTAGGTAGAGTTTTTTAATTGTAGATATAGTTATTCTGAAACATAAGCCTGGAAAGGAACTTTACATAAGATTTCATCCCTCTTTATTTTACGTAGAACCAAAAAATCCTGAAACGGATTAATCTTTGTCTTTTAAATTTCAAGCAAGCAGGTTGACAGCACTCAAAGTATGTTGATAAAATGCTCTGGGTTTTTATTGTTAATGTGTTAATTTGCATCTCTTTCAATTTTGATGAAGTTGACTCGGGATACTCTGCACTGCTTGGCCTTGCAAACCCACTGCTAATTGTCCTCATAATGTTACCTGAGGTAAATGTAATTTCTCCAGTGTCATCTTGGGTGGAAATCCAAAGTCTGGCACGTATTCAGTTCATATCATTGGAGGCATAATCACATTTGCTCATAATGAGTGCATGTTCATATGTTATAATGCATGCCTATCTTCATATATTAATATGTTTTGGGCCAGGCCAGATGTTCCAGTCACTTCTTTGTATATATAAAAAACCCAATACTGTGTACACAAGCATGTGAAGTTAAATGGAGTACTGGTGGATAAACCTCCAGGAATTTTTTTTTTTTTTTTTTTTTTAAATTTCAAATTAAGAGACATGCTTAAATACCAAAGGAAAGCTTATAAAAATGGAAGTTCAGATTTGTCTCTATTTATAGAGTTCTAAGAAACCTTTCTTAAACTCTTTTTAACATTCATGTCAAGACTTGGGAAAGGACAGAAGTGTATATCTTAGGGTGGCAGTTTGGTCACAGATGGCTCTTGCATGCCTCAGCTGTTCCTCAGGTCCTTTATTTGGAGGATAGTTGACCATGAACCAGAAGCTGAGTACAACCTCCAGCTTGTCTTTGGAATTCCAGCAAAACAGCTCAAACTTTCCTGAGTGTCCTGACAGAACAGAGGGCACTCAGCACCTGGTAGCTCTATGGAGCCTCTGTGGTCCTTTATATGTGTATTAGACAATGCTTTGGACAAAGTGTCTTAAAAGGTCTGGCTGTTAGTTTCTCTGAGCATCTTGGCTGTGTCCTTTGAGCTTGCTATCTCTAATTTGTTTCCCTGGTGGAGCAGCTTGAGTTCTTTCAAAGGTCTATGATAATACTGATAGGCAATTAATTACCAGGTTCTAAAAAGCAGATAATGACAGCAACTTAGCCTTGTTTCCTATCTGTAAAATTCATAAAGCAGAATAGTTTGTAAAGAAAATAGCTGATTAAGTAACAGAAACAAGAATAGGATGCAACAAAACTGAATGTTGCCTACCTTTCCAAATCTCAGCTTATTCTAAAACTACTTTTACCTTGTGTATGACTGTAGGGGATGTCTCAAAACATGAAGACTTGCATCTCAATATAAAAATAATGTGTGTACTTGTGTTATGATGATTCTGTTTCTCTTCTTAATTTGCTTTAGGCTTTTTGCAGAATGTTGCAAACACAGCTACTGGGAGAAGAGTATGAACCTTTAATTTTATAAAATAGCCACTCTGGCAGAAAATTGGCCTGGAGGATGGTGTTGTCCCTGCCTGCATCTGACTTCCATTCAAAGTCAAGTTTCTGGAAATAGGGAGCCTTTAAGTATCTTTTGATTTTTGTATTGTTGGAAATCAAAGTCAGTGTCTTGTAAGTTGGTATTTTGAAGACTTCAGCTTTCAGCTGTTGAAGGCCAGGTTGCTTTGGATATGCTAAGTCAGTAGTATTTAGTGGCAGCAGCTGCTCTTTGGGTCCTCATTTTTAGTAAAGTTTCTTTTGGTCAATTCTGTCTGGAGAAATGATGACTGACAATTGCACTGTGTTATTTGGGAAACAAAGCAATGCAATTCCTATAGGAACCTTGCATGATGCCAG
Organism: Cettia cetti; assembly: GCA_013401135.1. NCBI lineage: Eukaryota > Metazoa > Chordata > Aves > Passeriformes > Sylviidae > Cettia > Cettia cetti. Next base: position 26,073 of record VZUI01086117.1, read on the forward strand.
GCTTGATGGATGGATCGAGTGAGCAGCTTAGTAAGGAAGTTGAGCTTCTTGGTTACACAACTTGATTATGTAACAGTTTTAAAAAGTGGCAATATTAGAGGAGACATTACCAAAGATAAAATTATGTGCTTTCAGATGTTAATCTAATTTTTTCTTAGGGGACAAATCTCTGGAGGCAGAGTGTCTGCTGGGAAGCATAGGGAGCTGCGTGATGCCCTGACAGTTGTCCCACTTCCAGGGCTGGATGCTGGGGAGCTGCAGGCAGGGCAGAAGCTGAGTGCTGTACCTGAAGGATATTGTACTCTCTTTCCCAGAGAATTTTTCCTAATTGCAAAACGGGGAGAGGAAAGCAGTGAGTCTAATCAGTTTCTCTGGAGTTTTGTACCAGGGATGGGAGTTCTGGAAACATGCATGAACTTTCCAACTTCTTGAAGCCTTTCCCTAGTCCGCTTTGTAGCAACATCTGGCTTAGAGGTCTTCAGGGTCTGCAAACCGTTTTTGCATTCAGAGTTTCTTAAGTAGCCAGCATACCTTCACTGCTTAAATTGCAGAGCCGTGTAGTCTGCCTACTATCCATAATTTCTGCAGGTGATGACTCTGGTTATATTATTACTAACAGTACTGTATAAAGGAGCTGGAGAAAGTAGATTCTCCTGAACACTCCAGACAGGGCAAATGGTGACAGCTCAGCTTTTTGGTACTCTGGGCACAATCATTTCCAGGGGTGTGGTGGTCACTTTGGGTTAGAATTTGCTATGAAGGAGTACTGAATCAGATGGTAAGGAGCTATAAAAGTAATTTGATGCCATTAGTAAATAGCCTCAATTATGTCAGGTTCTGTGTGAGTAGGAAAGCAACTTGAGCTTTTGTTTCTTGTGGCCAGTTACTGCTGTACAAGTGTAGTAACACCTCTTTACAACTTGTGACTTGTCCTAGTCAGTGATTTGTAATTTAAACTATTATCCCATCCAGGGATCTGACTCTCCCTATTTTGTGTCACTTGGTAATATTTTACCTGTGAAACAGCAGTTGAGATTAGTCAGATTTCAGGGAAGTTAACGTGTGCAGCAGAGCATTTGTTCCCGGTGTTTAAGGGCTCTGATTGCAGTCCCAGCCACTCACAGATGATTCCTCAGGCAGCTGAGTGGGTGGTGTTTCAAAGAAACTATTTGCTGAAGTCAAAACACTTATGCTATGTCTTACTTAGCTGTAGGAGAGCAAGATAAAATTAATTTAAGATTTCTGTTTCCTGGTACAATAGCACAGGTGGGAGGGAAGCCAGTACCTTAGACTAGGAATAAAGGCAACTGGTGGGAATACATAAAACTACTGAATTGTTTTGACTGCTAAGGAAGATGCCAATTCTGGGGCACAGCTGGTAGTTCGTGAAACATGTCAAAAAGCTTATGTTGTGGCTGCTAGCACTGCACTTCTTCTCCAGATAAATAAAATGCCCTTCCATGTCACTTCCAAACTTGTAACTGTCAAGACCAGAAACCGTTCATCTCATCTGTAAAATATAAAATAAGGCTTGCAATTAGTTTATTTTCACATATTCTTCCCACTTTCTTGTTGGTACATGAGAAAAATTCGGACTTACTAAAAGGACGCAGCTTGAAATGAACTGTTTGGTCTTGCTCTGGTTTTGTCCTTGTAATCTCTAATTCAAAAAGTTGCTTAGGTATTGCAATATCTTTTGCTTCAGACTTGAGTTGTGGTTTAGGTGACCTCTTTAGGTAACCTATTTAATTTAATGATCTTGTATTCCTGTTTAAGATGGGAAAACTTACTGTTTTTAAAACATTTCTATACTGTCTCCAGCCCATCGGGGGGGGGGGGGGGGGGGGGGGGGGTGAGGAAGAAAGCTAAATGTGAGTGCTTTGTTTGGAAACAGAGTAATAAATGTTGTGTTTGGGAATTATGAATGTTTCCTACAGCTGATGCTTTGGCAGTCTCTGTCCCCATCTCTCTGTGCCTAAATGTGACTGACTGTTTGGTGCTCTGCAGTGACTTTCTAAGAGTGTTTTCCAACAGAAAGCTGAAGAACTCTAATGTGCCAGATGGTTATTTTCTTATTGTTTACACAGGAAAATAATTGAGGTGAGAAATCTGCATCAGTTAAACCTTTTTTTTTTATATAAGTTCTAACAAAAAGCTCTAGAAATGTACAGCTGAGTTATGAATGTAATTTTTGATAGATTTTAACAGTTGTGATGAGAAACACTATATTTCTATCATCTGTAGACACACTGTTGCTAGGATTGAAGTACATACTTCTACATCCCTTTTATTTATCAAAAAATTAGGTGTAACTATTGCCCAGTTGCCTAGTATGAAGCAGACCTTAGAGCTTCTCATTAAAATGTCAGTATTTTTCAGACTGAAGTTAAGGTCACCAAAGATGGTTCTTCATTTGCAGCTCATTTAGGGAAAAAAAAATCCTCAGCTCGATCATCAATGTGTCTGCCGGTTTTCATTTAGCAGCAAGACAATGAAAATTGTGATTCTTTTGCTGATAACCTACAGCAGTGATCTTGCTAGATTTGCGTACTTGGAAGGCATCAAAGTCCTAGACAACAATTCTATGTTTTTAAAATCAAGGTTATGTTGCTACTTGAAGTATTTTAGGTGTATTATGTTAAGTATGATCTTTGCACATCTGAACTGGGTGGGCAGGCAGGAATCTCAACTAACCCACTAAAATCCTTTATTCCTAGATGAAAGGGCTGGAAGGAGGGTCTTTATGCTCAACAGTCCCTTTTGTTGCCTATTAGAAATTAGCATAATTTCCCTGCCCCTGGTGTTACCTGAGCAGGCTGGGATTTCAACTGACAATGAAAATTGGGTCATTATGTTCTACACGTGAATTTAATTCTGTCAACATCTCATGTCTGTGCCAACCATATGAGCTAGCTCATTTGCTCTGGCTGTATAGTTTGTACATGGAGGGAAGATTGCTGAACGTGCAAGGGGGCTGAGAATATCCTTTATGCCTGTCATGGCTGACAGAAGCTCACTCACCAGCAATAAAAACAATAACAAAAGAATCCCAAGGCAGAAGAGTCCAATTAATGAGGCAGAGAATTAGGGTTGGTGTCCTGGCTCTTTCATGACTTAGCTGAGTAGTGGGTTGTTGTTTTTGATTTTCTATTGGCATTGACATTTCCTCTTCATTCATCATCTCTCATAGCTGTTAGAATGGAGCCTTCTGTTGACTCTTAGTGACTTTTGGAACTAGGGTTTCCCATTGCACTGTCATTTGTTTTTAAAACTATCCTTGGTTAGTCTTTTCAGTCTTCACCAGATGCCCATCTAGTACTTTTTTCCATTTCTTTCATAATCTTAGGAAATTTTGAAACAGATGTATTTAAAGATAGTTGTCTTGATGAGGCCATCTGTGATTGTCCCCTGCTGCTTCCTGTTTTTTGATTCTATTCTGACAGCAGTCACTCTTCCAGTACTTCTGGTGCTCCTTGAGTATTTCAGGTTGTAGGAGAAATAGAACAGATCCCATTATGGGGCTTCCTGAGGGTGAGAGATCCCCCAAAGCCCATTGCCTATGCGAGGGGAAGTGTCCTCATCACTCCACTGGGTCGCTTGATACTCCCTCACCACCTTTTCCCTGCTGCTCACTGCAGGTGCCTTGGAAGGCATTCTCAGAGTGAGATCTTGGATTACAGACTCCAGATGTGTTGGGTGTTTTCCTTCACCGTTGCTGACGTAGGAGGTGTCTAACCCTGTGACAGGCTGAGATCCAGCCAGAGAGATGGAAAGCTGCTTGGCATCATCACCTGGTGTTTGGTGTTTTATATGCTTTGTCTACAGCTTCCCACTTACACTGGTGCCTGACTTTCCTCTTTCTATCACATGCTGCCTTTTTATTCCTGACTGTGGTATGAATTTCACTACTGGAGTGGGGACAGAGTTTTAGGCAGGTTTTTCTTTTTTTTCTGAATGGGGTATGTTGCTTTTGGTCACACCTTTGTGGAGGGTCATTCTTTTTGCTGTCACTTTCTATTGTATTTTCTGTTCCTAACCAGTTTTACTTGCCTCTGCTTTAGGCATTAGGCACTTTAAACTACATTTCATACAGTGTATTTCAAACTAGCCCCTGGTTTTCCAGTTTAAACTTAATGGGGTTATGATTGCAAGTACCTCGGCAGACAGTAGTTTCTTATTAACTGATAGTTTTCCTTACACGATCCAAAGGACTTACCACATCTTGTTTATAAGTTACAACACTGGGGGGTGGATGTTTTAATTTTTTTTTTATTATTTATTTATTCTTTATCATAGCTGCATGAACAGCCTCTAGCTGCATGCTAAGGTTCACTTGCCAGACTGCATTTTTCTTTATTTTAATATTTTTTTTTATTGTTAGATATTTGCTTGGATGAGAAGGAAAGGCAAAGAAAATCAAGAAAATCAAGACTGAAAGTATCAGGGCAGTGCAGCAAGGGAGAACAGATTGTGTTTGCCTTTCTAGCTCATTTAAGCATCAGATTTTAAAAAACACTTGCTTTCCCAAAGAACTGGGGTATCAAGGACTATTCCCCTGTCCCAGCTCGTCTCTGTGTGTCATGTAGCAGAAATTTCTCCATGAGCAGGGCTTGCTAATGGTCTCTTGACTTCTTCATGGAATGGAGCAAAGAGGAGCTTGATGGAGAGACATTGTTACGTTAACCCCTGCTTGCACACCTGCCCTATCCCTGAGAAAAGTTGGGTTTATAAATGTTTTGGAGTGTAAGAGCACTGTTTCTTCAGGCTCTCCCAGTAGAATGGGATAGGATGAACTGTGTGTGGAGCAGCTAAACTCTATTTAGAAGGCATGTGCTTGCTAATTATTAACTTGAGAACTATAAATGCAAGAGGTGGGAAATAGCAGCATGGTGCAATCCATGGTGCAAGGACAGGAATACAGAAAGGACACTTCTGGCCTCAGTGTTCAGTCTCAATTGATGCACCTCTTAATATTCTCTAGAACAATAATTACGTGAGTAACAGCCAGAATGAAGTTCAGAGAACAGGTTCTCATGCCAGGTAATAGCTTGAAATAGAAAGAAGTCAAAGGTGGTGATTTCCTGCCAAGCAGAATTTGATGCTGCTTTGAGTTGCTCTCTCAAGCAAAGTTTTAGGAAAGCACTCAGTTCTCTTTGCTGTCACATGCAACTGGAAGATTCCATTTGATGTGTAATTCTAATTGCAGTATGACAGTGTGGAGAGAAGAAAGTGAGTTGTTGCAGAAATAGCCTGAGTCAGTTGTTTTGATTACTGGTCTTATGGAGAAACTATTGTGGCATTGAGGCAAGTCTTAAAAATCCATGAGGATGGGTGTAATTATACAAAGGTCTGTAATAAGCTGAAATTCGGTAAGAAAATGAGATGTTTCCAATAAACACAATACATCCACGTACATTTGTGGATTATTAGTTAGGAAGAGTTGTTTTCTGGTGTATTATCATGTTTGCAGAATTAATATTGGTGACTGTTGGCAGCATTTGGGTAAAGGCAGCATGTAGATAGTGTATTTTGTAGCATGGAAATGTGGCAAAAATGCTGAATTATCATTTTTCTTACAGTACCAGTCTTAGAATATGAACTCAGAGAATACAGAGCTGATAGAGAACTGTAACTCGAACAAAGAATTATATTTTATTATCTTTGTACAAAACAGTATCCCCCGAAAATTCAATAACAATAGTCAAGGGAACTAGAACTGATTTCTAAAGAAATGGTGGAATGAGAAAGTGTGCAGGTTGGGATGAGGCACCTTGAGAAAACTGAGTGTTCATGGCAGTAACCAAGAGAACTGTTCTTTGACAATGCCAAGTTACTGGTGTGAAACTGAGGAAAGAGACATTTAGTGGATTTGGACAGGTACTTTAAGAGTGCAGTGAGTAGGTGTGCACTGGGAAATCCATGAGATACTGAAAATTTCCTGTCAAGTTGAACTTAGTATAGTCCTCTGATAAATGAAGTTTCAATTTGCTGCACCTTTTTGCTATTATAAACCCTAATCTGAATGACCACGAGTTGGGTGATGATCTGAATAGTGCATTTAATTACTGCATGTTACAGTATCTAGCCTCTTGTTGATATAGATTAATGATATTCTTTCTTTTTGTAGTATGACATCGCACACAAGATTGGTGACATAACAGTGGTATAAACATGAAGAAACAGGCATCAGTTTTTGCATGACTTTCCACTATGGTGAAATTGAAGTACATTATGAAGTGCTGGGGTTTTTTTACTTTATCTCACTTTAGATTCAAGATTTTTAAGTAGGCTGTATTCTGTTTTGTAAGTACCAAATTTTTTCTTTTTCACATTTTTAATGCAAAGTTTACAAAGCCACTCCTGACATTTTTCTTATTACTTTTGTGTTGTGAAATGTGTGCACCATCCCTTATCACTGCTTCCCTCACCCCATTCCTGGAGATGCAAAAAATTGTGAAGTTAACAAAATCAACTCAGGTAGCACAAATATAGCCTTAAGCAGCAGGGTGTTAAAGAGATTGTAATCTGAAATAGAGTAGTTTTGGGTTTTCCTAGCTTTCTGGTCTGCTGATTTCATAAAGAAGTGTGTCATCTGTTGAATGCTGTAGTGATACCCACGAGGGTTTACCAACTGTGTGCAAAATGCTCTGTGTTTTGAGATTGTGTATGTTTCATAACACCTAATAAAATATACTTGAATGTTACAGTTAACACATGCTTCAGCATAATCTGTTAATGCAGGTGGTGTGGTAATCCATGTCTGTGCACTTCCTTAGTCCTTCTGCTCCCCAGTTTACCATGCAGGAGTAAATACCAGAGGGAAGAAGCCAGGCTGCTTATGGGGTTGCCATTGCCTCCTTCGGTGTGGAGAATTTGGGTATTGATTTCATAATGAAAATATTAATTTACTTAACCATGTAAGGATGAAACCACTCTAATCTGATCTAATGGACTGGAATTTACTATATCAGTTTTGGGAGCCTTCCACCCCGCTGGTACTTGGGCATTTTTGGTAACCCATTACCTGTGACAGTCCACATAAATCAGAGCACACTGAAGGACACAGGGAATTTAGGTAATAGCAGTGATCATATGTGGACCCCAAACTGCCTTTAACTACATCTGTCAGTGCTCTTGAGAAGTATTGGTGCTGGTTTCCAACTTTTGTAAATGTAGTTATAATTTAAATGTTAATCCAGGGGCATGTGTCACGCTGTGGTCTGAAGGCAACCACATCACAATCCATTATGAAACTGGTGGTTATAATGTTGAAAAGTTACTCAATTATTTTTCCTTCTGTTTTTGAGAGGAGCATAGGTAATTCTGGAATAAACTCAGATGCTATCAAGCACAATTTCCATTTAATGAGTTTTGTCACTGCACACGAACGGTAAAGTAAAACCGTCTAAGGAAACAGGAATAACTTCTTGAGAAAAATAGAGGTGTGTAGGGTTTCTAAATATCACAGGTTCAAGTAGCCAATTAAAAAAAAAAATGTTCCAAATCTAAGTTCAACATTGTAATTACAGAAAAGATACTTTGCCCTTAAGAAGCACTTGTTTTTGTGCCAAAATTTCATTCCTCATTCTCTCCTTTGACTCCTTGCTGCCTAAACTTGTCTCTGAGTGAATCTGGCAAGTAATTAATCAGGGTAAAATTCCATCAGGATTGGTATGAAAGTTGCCTTGTCAAGAAGCAATAACTGCCTGTTCTGTTTAGTGTATGTTCTGTAATGTAATGATCTGTAGACAGAATTTTTGATTTGGTGTGCTCCATTTAAGATGAGAAGGTGTCTTTTCCTGCCCTCAATGATCACCATCATCTAAGTGCTTAATTGCCGGTGTTTGAAAAAGTCAGAGAAAGGTAGGAGTAACTGTGCAAGCTTATAGTTTTGTTTAAAAAGTGAATTTTGTAGAACTCTTTTTCTGCATAAAAATTTCAAAGCTTGCTGCACTAAAGGATGTTCTTAAAGAAATAAGTGAAATAAACTTTTTTGTACTTAAGTTCCTATTAAATTAATAGGTATATATTGTAAGTAAAAAATGTGTATCTATAATGCTGTCATTGAAGGTAAATGTGTGTCAATTTTGCAAAGAAATTTACTTTTTCTTTTTTTTTCCCCCAAGAAATTATTAATTGTAAAACTTCCTTGTCATCCCTCTGAGGAGTTGCTTGGCTAATCCCCATGTTCTTACCAGATGTCCAGATACTGAATTTTTTGGAAGCTGGGGTGGAAGTGGGTAGTTAGTCCAGAAGTCAACCCTGCCTGAGGTCAACGAGTACAGGCTCTTAACTTTATGTTGCTGTGGTGTAAGCATGACATGAGTTTGAAAGCTTGTCCAACAGAAAGTCTGAAGATTTATTCTCACTCTCAGTCTGTTCTCTGCCACCTTCCTCAGGCTTGAAATATATGATGGTTAAGCCTGGGGGTTGTGCCTTTATAGGTTATTGTGGCTGGAGATACCAGGGGAAAGTTTTACTTGGCATAGGTTATTTTTTCAACCATTTATCCTTTGTAATACATAGAACAGCTTGGTCACACGTGGTCAGCAGGTGGGAACTCCCTGGCTCTTGTGCCAACACCACTAAATGAGGAGAAGTAGTGCATTTCACATACTTTGCTTCTTGCCAGGGCTTGCTTGTTACAGGAGAGTTTAAGCATGTGTTTGGTAGCTGTGCTCCTGTTCACACCCGAAAGAATCTCGTGATGTTTTGCATGCTTGCCTGGACCTGGAGAGTCACAAAGCCTGAATGTCACCAATAGCAGCTGAATCTTTGCTGTAAAGAGATTAACTAGAAGTGCTTTTCCTCCATCCTTGCATAAGGCACTGTTCTACCAAATGGGAGTTGTGAGATGGAGCAGCTCCTTCTCTCTGTTTAGTTCAGACCACTTCTGAAACAGTTCTGTTTCTCCCAAAGCCATGATAATTACAGGTGTCTGAGGAGCAGCGCTGTGCTCAGACATTCTTACACTTCCTGGGATCTTCTCCATGGTGGCCAGGCCTTGCAGTCATGTGGAACTTTGGAAAAAATGTCTTGTTACTGAGGTTGATTCTGTGGGTTCAGACTGCCACGGTGGCATCTTGTGTGCTCTGTACAGTACAAGGTGAGCCATGCAGTTCTCCAAGTGAACTGTCCCATGGTCAAGGGGGGATTTGGATTCCAACAGCGCCCTGCAGGCAGTATGGCTGCAACAGGCTCAGAAGCTATGCCAGTGCAAGGCAGCTTCACACTGCTGCAGCTGTACCCATGTCTGAAGTGGTGTCACTCTAAGTATTTGCATAAAATTAAGCCTCAAATTGTGACTCTGGCGTGTGCATTTTGAATGGCAGCATTTGGCAAGCTGCAGAAGGATTTGACCCAGCCTGTCTTGACTCTTCTTTCCTGGCCTTGGGCTCTCTCCTATCTTGTCAGCAGAAGCACTGGTGCAGCTGCCGTGAACCACATCAGTAGCACAATATGGTTTAAAATTGCTTACATATGATGAAGTGTAGTTTTAACTCGGGTACCTTCATACTTTAGTTCAGCAGGCAGCTGTACTGGTATTTGTGCTGACAACAGGGGAAGGAGGCAGTGTGAAAGTGGAAAGAAGGATCAAAGTACAAGAAAAAGGCAGAAAACAAATGCCTTTTAGCAGTGGGGCTAAAAGGGCCCAAGGCACTCAACTGCCCTGCTCTGCACAGGGACTTGGCCCAGGCAAACTCCAGAGGAGCTTTCCAGCTTCAGTGCTCTGTGATCCTGTAAAAAGGATGCATGTAGCCAAATTCTCTCTGCATTCAAAAAATGTTGATCCTCAGCTGCGCTGCTCAAAGCTACAGACTCCTTAGCTTTTGGCACTGGTGTTTCCAGGCACCTCTACCCTCCTGCCATGTGCAGAAGCCCTTTATTCTGAGTAGGATGCACGGCTTGCATCGTATTGCATGTGCATCCCATTGCCTGCCCGAGTGTGAGCCTTCCCGAGTGTTCCCAGGGCACTCTGCTCCAGTCAGAGCCAGGACAGAGCATGCTGGCAGCAGTTGCCACTTTCCTTTTAAGACTTGAAGGAGATGGTAGTTGGTAATGCTGATGTTGTCACCAACTATGAGCTTGCGAAAAATGTGTGCAGTTATTTCCTGTCACTTTGAAGCAATCCCAAGTTTCTCCCTAAGGCGTCTTGTGGAACTTCCACGTGGGCAAATCACCTTTGGCTTCAGCAGCCATGCAGGTGGTGACTGGCACTGCAGTTCTCTCAGCAGGCTCCAGCTCTCCTGGGTTACTGACAAAATACAGATGGGTCAAACAAAAAGGGAAATAACTTATTTCAATCTCAACTCAAATAGCATGTGGAAGGTAAAGAGGAAAATCATTACTTAAAAGGAAGCCCCAGCATTTTTCACAATAATTCAATGCCACATTCAGAGATTTCTTGTTGAAATCTGCATACTGGAGACCCAGCTCACTGGGTTTTAACAACACTTAGCATAACATAGCTGCAACTTTATCATCATGCATTCCAGTTCATTTGTATTCCTCTCATGGCTTTCATTGTTTACAGGAAAATGGGCTACATTAAGAATCTCAAGTAATTTATTTTGAATGGCTTCCTTTTGCAATATGGTGCAGACTGCATTAAAGCTCAGAAGGCACCTAGACATGAGCTGACACTGAGTATGCTAAAATATTTACGTTGAGCTGTATGTACCATGTTCTTTATGAATAATCTGCCTGTAACAAAGTAAATGACATTAATTACAATTATCACAACGTAAGCCATGAAAGTTTGGGCAGGCAAAAATATAATAATGGGGTTACTGCTGTTTTCATTAACACTGGGTCACTTCTGCATTTTACCATTTCTGAGTATCTAATTTGACAATGTCTTCTCTCTGTCCTCATGACTGAGTCATTATTAATGCAGTAAGAATTGGCTGTCCTTACAGAGAAATAGTGTTCCCTTCACATATGTTTTTCTGACCTTTTTCCTCTTACCAGAAATTAAACTTTTTCATAAACTCCAATAGTCCTGCTTCTGAGGTTAATAGAAAAGAAGATGGAAATTCTAATAAATCTTACATCATGCACAAACATGGAGATGAAGTGCATGGAAGCCTTGCAGGACTCCTCAAAGGAGTGAGTTGCTGAAATTGGGAAAAGGAGCATTAACACGCCAAATCTTGTCCTGTGACAGATAAAAAAGTTTCACACTTTAAAATCCATAATTCCGTAATTTTTATACATGTTTTTATAATTTAAATCAGAAACCAGGCATTTTTATGATGGGTGTGTTTAGAAGTAGCTAGGCTAGTTTCAAACCTTGGAGCAAAATTTTAGATTAACTGTCTTTAACAGTCAGCATTGCCTGTCATAATCCCTCCACAAGCAAAGTGTTGGTCCATAGCAGTTGTGCCCTGGATTAGCTTCAAGCACACAGTCCCAAACCATGGACACCATGCTCTGTAGTGCCTGGCTGCCATCCTGGGTGCTTCTAGTCCCAGGGGTGAACCAGAGATGAGGGGGCTTCTGCTCTCTGCCCTTCTCCCAGCTCAAAATCTCGGCCTTTTGTGGGAAGTTTGAATTGCCATGCAGTTCCAAGCTCTCGCCCTGGACCATGTGCTGCAGGAGGCTGGGGAGGTGGGGTGGTTGCTTTCCTAGGACATAGCAGATGTCCTACATTTTGTTCAAGTTTTTTGGGGGGTTGAATTTTGTTGCTTTTCTTAAAGAAAGAGGATCCATTATCATCTCTCAGTGCTGTATTTCAGTGTTAGTGTCTGAATGTCGTTTGTCATTCTAGGGTCTCTGCTTTGGCTTCAGTGCAATAAGCTAATGGGGATGGATTAAGAGCTTGGGTGGGCTTTTGCTGGGGTTAATTTGATGTGTGTGTGTATACAGTTTCTACTGTGCCAGCAGAATGATCTGTCAGCAGAAAGGTGGGTAGATAATACCTTCAGCTGTTCCATCTGGATACAGAAGAGGAGGAGATGCTGCTGGGAAGCACCTGGGTAGAGCAAAGGTGTGGTAAGGAACGGGTCTGTCTTGATGTCACAAGACACATCCCAGTGACTGGTGTGCAGATCTCTGCAGGATCTGCTCTTGGCCTAGTTTGTATGGTGATGAGAAATGGAAATGCTAACAAAAAATTGCTGTATTTGTAGTATGAAGTATTTGTAGTAATGGAAATTGTTACACATGATTTTCTACACTGATATAAGAAGAGAAAATGGTAATAGTTTAGTCTTTCTTTAAAAAAGAACATGTAAGAAAGAAACTAGGAGACATGGGGTGGGTGCACTGGGCTCCTCTTCCACCCACATCCAGGGGGCAGTGGTGGTGTGGGCCAGAAAGGCATCCTGGAGGGTTTTGGATGCCTTGTGATGTCGGAGTTTTCTGCAAAAGTGAGGGTTTTCAGCTTTCCCAGACTCAATGACTACTACTGTAAATGGATGGGAAATTAATTTTTTTTTTTTTTTTTTTTTTTTTTTTTAACCTTTAGTAGCAGGATAATGGCTGACACAGCATGGAGCTTCAGGGGACCAAGGGGAAAATGGGATTCAGAACCACTTTCCCTGCCTCCTAGGGAGCAGGATCCACTCAGGATCAACGCTGCTGATCCTTTTAGTTGGAAAGTAAGCTTGACTGTTACTTGACCTAAGACAATGCTATTAGTATTCATAAAAGGCATTGTACACAAGTAAATTGTTGTCCTGTTGTATTACTCTAAAGAGCCATATTTTGGCATGTCAGTGAGTTGCCTGGAGGAAGGAAATGTATGGAAGAAGATGAAGGATGTGTGGTACACTGCGAGTGGTGTCGGGTTCTCTTCTGCCGAGTCCCCCGAATGTTCTGGCTCGGCACTGTGCTGCCATGCGGAAGAATAAGGATTAGGTTTGTCCTGCTGTGAGATGATTCATGTGTGGGGAATGTGCCTGCTCAGAAAGAGTGAGATTTCAAGAGGGCATCACTGGAGAGAGCCTTGTGTTAAGAATCAGCAATAAAACAAGCGCTGAGCAGGGAAAAATGTATTTAATAAAAGGAATTTACAGCTGAAATCTTAAGCAGTTAGGACTGCTTGTCTGACCATTGCTGCTCTTCATTCTATTTTTAAATGCCTTTAGATACACTGTTTATTCTTGGATTTTAGACATATTTATGCATATTTATATTACACATTTTGTGTATATATTTTTTAAATTATGCACTCTCTGAGGTGGTTTTTCCAGTTTTACTACATGATTTTGCTTTAATACCATGTTAGCATTTACATAATACTAAAATAGGGCTGGATACTTAAAGTTAATATAACAGCAACTAGATGTCAAACTGTTATTTCCTTTAAAGTGTGAAGGATGTCAGCTAATATTTGACAAAATAAAAGTGTTTCCCAACTTTGATATTATTCATGCTTTCCCAGAGATGTTAACATAACCCTGTAATTGGCATGAATTCTAGCCAGCAAAGAGCACTATAGGAAATGCACTTTATGTTTGTTACTTGTTTTTAAGGCTCAGTAGAAATTCATAGGATATAACAAGCTGTGCATTTGAGTGTGGCTGATTTTCTCTCTGTGCAATTAATTTATTCTGATGGGAAAAGTAATATCAGGCTTAACATATTTCTCAGTAGAGAGTTTTCTGTGAAAGATCTTCTTTGGGTTATAAGTGCATAATTTCCAAACAGCATGTTATGTTAAACAGACACTTTCAGAAAATCTGCATTTGAACTTCCCCTCCAGAAAAGAAAAGAAAAGAAAAGAAAAAAAAAAAAAAAAGAAACAGTTCTTTTGCTTAGATTCCAGTTCTTGTCTTCATAGCGAGCAACTGAGGCATGACAACATGGTTCTGGTATACAAGCCCTGGAAAATAAGGAAAAAGCACAATTTAGGCTGGGGTTGTCTTTAGCTTGTCAGTTTGACTTCTGTCTGAGCAGAGGAAAGGCTCATGACTTTTTTGGAGAACTGCTTGGAAATCCTGTGTGACACTTGTTTATGTCACTCACTTCAGTCCCCCTGGCCAGGTAACCTCACCACGCATTGCAGAGCCAGATGTGGTTGGTGGTCTGGGGTGCTGGGCTGGTAAGAACTGGTGTGTTGTGGTACTGGAAGAGTCTGGCAAAAAGGCCTCATCATCCTCATCACATCCAACTGCTCTGCTGCATGACAGGCAGCCTCCTGAGCCTCATGGACCCTGCTGCTGCTTTCCTGCTAGCCACTTTCCCCTCTTTACCTTCCTCCCTTTCTATTTTTTTCTATTTTTTAATTTTCCCTGTCAAGCAACTTCATTGCTAGGGCCAGCATATGCCTTAACTTACAGATGCTGCTGCTGAGGCTCTGTGCCTCTAAACTTGTGCAGCAAGAATCCTTTTGTTCCTTTTTGTCTCTGTTGGGGCACTATTTGGGTAGGCAATAAATCTATGGGAGGTAGGGCTAGAAAAGCACTCCACTTTTTGCTGAGTTCCATGCTGCTGGTTTGTTTTGGGTTTTTTTCCTCCCATTTAATTTGACTAGAATTGAGAAACAAAGAAAGCCAAATCCAAACCATTGTTGCTCAGGCAACAAGATGTAGCTAAGAATAAAAACTGCAACTTCATTAAAAGCGATGCAAAGGGTGTGCTGTGGTTGTCTGTGGAAATGTCTGTCAATCAAACCTGGCTGCATTATGAAAACATCAATTTCCATCAGATTCACTACATAAGCAGCTCAACCTGCCAAGACAAGTTTGCATTTGTTTATATTCATTGGAACTGTTGCTATTTGGAAGTTAAAATGTTTTTGGCAGGCACCAAAGAGAGAAATGTGGTTAGTTTCTTCTTGCCAATTATCAGTTCTGCTGGATATATCATACAGCTATCTAAGAAATCTGACAGGTTTCAGAAAATCAGCCTCAAGCTAATTAGTAATGTCAATGTTTTTCAAATGACTGTTGATATTATTGCTGTACCTCATGCAGGGACCATCACCCTGTGTATTCATGAGATATGGCAAAGAGTCGTAGCCATGAATCCAAAACTCTGAAATATGAACGTATTTCTGTCCTTTTATCTCCTCCATACTCCTCTATTCCCAGTTTGTAATCCTGTTTTATCTTATGGATTTAGTTAATATTAACTTAATCTATGCAACTGAAGAGAAAAAAACACATGGCAAAACTTCCTACATTAATGGCATGATATTATACATTCATGATGATGAAGTGGAGCATACAACTATGAAGGAAGTGCTAGATTCTGCAGTCTTACTGTATCTCATGATATCTGATTTTGTTTCCCTTTGGTCTTGACCTGTTGGAATTAATTAACGAAAGGGCAATTTTGAGGGTGAAATACTTGATTAAGAATATGGAACAATCATACAAAAGTAAAACAATCCCATAAAACCCCCAAAACCCCACAGTATTTTATATACAAAACCCCACCAGATGCACAATTTAGCATGTATATTGTTGTTAACCTTTATGATATAGTTAGGAAATAAGAGCATAGTAATCTAATAATGTTCTTCTTTCAGGTTAACTTTTGTTGACGTATTAAATACACTCTTATCACTAGCAAATAATGCTATTTTTGTGGTAGGCTTGAGTCTAATGTTCTGACCCAGACTGGCCTCACTGTGTTAGACACTACAGGCAAACAGTAAGAAACCTGTCCTACCACATAGATCCTGTAATCTAAATAATGAATACATCCAGCTGCTGAGAGGTGAAGCAGTGGGCAGGTGGTTGTCTTTATTTTACAGAGGGGGAACCAAGTGAGCAAATAGTTCAGTGAGATACCACAGATCGAAGAGGGGCCCTGCATTGGAAAGATAGTCCCAAACCAGGCTTCCTGTACCAAAGTCCAGAGCATTCAGCAGGTCAGAATTCTTCCAGCAACAAGAGCTGGGGGAGCAAAAGAAGAGAAAGTATACCTAGGCATTAGTTGGAGAGGATGACAGAATTGTGAGTCATTAGGTAGAAAGAGGAAATGGGAAGCTGGAGGATAGGATTATGGAAAAGCTAAAAGCAAAGCTTTTAATCTATGAACCTTCACTTCATAGATAGTTGAGGTATGACTGCCAAAATACAATGTTTATTTTAAGTTTATTCCCAGTAGGAGACTTCATAAAAATGTGTGGATCATTTTTTTTTTTTTCAGTTTTATTTCATCAGCTGTTGGAAAGTCTGGTCTGTCTCTTAGTTACTGGAGATCAAAGTATAGGCAGTGAAAAATAATCTAATCTTCCACTTTGGAATAATTTGCTGCAGCAGGCATTCCCAGTGCAAATCAGAGTACAAATCAGATGGTGAATCAGTGATCTCAAAAGAGGATTACTTTGGATTAGTTGTCCAGTGAAGCAGGCACTTTGTACAATGCAGCAGACAGCTCCAACATGAGCCAATTCATTGCTTGTTTTTCAGTTGTTTTTTTTTAAGGAACATTAGTTTACCAATGGATTCTCATCCACTAATTAACAGTATTTTGATAGTGTTTGTGTCTAGAAGATAGATTATGTGACAATACAACTAGAGCAAACTTAATGGCCAGATTTTCAGGAGAGGGAGGAGGCTTGGTAGGAAGCAGCCCAAGCTGCATTTTGGTTGACAGCAGGTGCAGGTTTAAACACTGGCTTGAAGGTTCTGTCTTGAATGTCCATTTTATCTTAGAGCTTGATTGGTGCGACAGGAGACAATTCTGTCTGGCCATGGTTCAGTTTTACTGCTTCTCTAGTTTAAGGATGTAAAGTTTTAATGATGCTAGAATTATAGGATCATGGAATTATAGAATAGCCTGGGTTGGGAGGGACCTTAAAGATCACCTGGTTCCAACCCTCTGCCATGGACAGGGACACCAAGCACAAGACCAGGTTGCTCAGAGCCCCATCCAGCCTGGCCTTGAACACTTCCAGGGATGGGACAGCCACAGCTTCTTCAGGCAACCTGTGCCTGGGCCTCACCACCCTCATAGTAATTAATTTCATCCTAATCTCATCTAAACATTTTCTGTCTCAGTTTGAAGCTGTTCTCCTTTGTCCTGTCACTCACTTGTCCTGTCAATAGTCTCTCTCCATCTTTCCTATGGGTCCCTTCAGGTACTGAAAGGCTGCAATTCGGCCACCCCAGAGCCTTCTCTGTTCCAGACTGAACAATCCCAGTTCTCTCAGCCTTTCCTCCCAGCAGAGCTGCTCCATGCCTCTGATCACCCTGGTGCCTCCTCTGGCCTGGCTCCAGCAGGTCCCTGTCCTTGCTGTGCTGGGAGCCCAGAGCTGGATGCAGCCCTGCAGGTGGGCTCTCAGCAGAGGGGGCAGAGGGGCAGAATCCCCTCCCTGCCCTGCTGCCCACGGGGCTCTGGATGCAGCCCAGCACACGGGGGGTTCTGGGCCATGCCCAGCCTCTCACCCACCAGCACCCCCAAGCCCCTCTGCCAGGGCTGCTCTTGAGGAAAAGCTTTAATACCATTTTACCGATAGTGTGCATTGCTAAATTAATCTGCTTTTCAGTTTCATGGGACTGGTGTAAGTGACAAGGTGATTACAATCACTACTTATCCATGTGTGACCACAATGCCCCGTTTCTTCAGGTTAATGTTTAACTTCATCATGCTGTAGCTGTGAGGTCATTACTGTACACAATCAATCGTTTTGCCACATCCCTGTTTATCTGTGTTCTGGACATTCATTAATAAAGATAAAGTCATTCTTGGCTGCATTTCCCATGTAGCAAAGTTGGCTTGTTGGCTTAAGAAACACCACCTATCCAGAACCAGTCTCTGGGATGGCCGTAAAGGGGTAGGAAGAGAAGTGAAAGACAAGAACTCTCTTGGACATCACGCACTAAAAGGAGAGAAAATGTGCATATTCTGTGTGTGTGAAATGATATCCGTTTCAGTATGCATGGAAAGCAGTCTTTGATGGAAAGCTCAGATCTCCCAGGCAGTATAAAACCCCTGTGGAAGAAGAGAAGTTCCAACTCTTGTTGTGATGGCAGCAAAAAACACATGCTAAAGCTTGAGATCCTGGCAGCTTTACATTAAGGCAAGCCCAGATCCAGCAACAATATTTTCTTGTGTGTTTAGACAGTAACAGCTCCAGACCATCATCCCAGCTCTACCCCCAACCCTTGACACACTTGGAAGAAGTGTGAGCAAGCTAAAATTTCAGGAGTCACTGGTGAACAGTGACTTTGCATCAGTTTCTGTGTTCAGAGCAAGCCTGAACAAGTGCAGGGAAGCTTGGTGTCTGCCCCAGACAAAGGTCAGCACATTGCTTCTGACTCGGTGCCAGACTGGTTGTTTTGCCAGAGGTTTCCTCCCCTGTATCATCACCCTGCTCTCTCCTCTGGATTCTGCAGCAGGCTAGAAGTAAGCCAGAAGAAGAAAATACCGCAATTGCTCTTGAATCTTCTTTTGGAATGGATGAAAATGTTGTTTCCCTGGTGCCCAGTGTCCTAGGTGAGACACCAGTTTCAGCAATGAACAAAGTACTATGAAAAGTGACAGGGAGCCTTACACCTCTAAACTGCTGGGATGGAATGAGGTCAAGTTTGGCATAGTGCATTACATCAGCTGGAGGAATCCTCCTTTAAAAAATAGCCCTTGCCAGCCACGCCAGATACATGTTCTATCCTGCCTGTGCAAAACCACTGCTGCAAGCCTCTTTGTCCACCAGGGCTGTGACAAAGATGTTCAGGTATGTTTCTGCAAGAAGCAGTATAAATGCCTGCTGTCTTTTATGTATATTTGTAATATAGCTCTGTGTGCTCTCAGTCATCTACAGTGTGCTGCTCCTGGAGCACACCAAAGATCCTCTGCCATAAAGCAAACATCCTATCTTTTAAATAAAGAAATGCTTCTTCAAACACATGGAAATTCAGGCTTGCAAGAATTGTTGGGACCATGACACAGGTTTTTTGGTTGCTTTAGGGGTGTCCTAAGTGCACCTGTGCTTAGATTTAATACACTGCTGTTGTACTTAACAGCAATGGCAAACTTTAAAAGGATAACAAGATTGAATGAATTTTCTTCATGTGGTAGACTGGAAATCTGTCTATGTGCCCATGACAGAGGCAGAATCAACACCAGATTCTTATCAAATATATTTGTTTGTCTTCAAATTCTTCCAAAACATGACAAAGTGCTAAAGGCACTTTAATCTTGGCATGTGCAATTATTTCTTATGAAATAAAAATTTTGCTTATGAAGCCTTCCTGTCCTTGCATGTCATTCCAAGTTGCCTAGGTACCAGTATAAACCTAACTCTGATTCTAAACTTAACCAAGTACCTAAGCAAATGTTTCATTTGTACCTATGAACAGTTCTACTGAAGTTACAGGTCTGAAATTCTGCATGTGATTTTCCCAGCCATGTGTTAGTTCATTATACAGAAAGCAAAAATCTAATGTACATGCACATTTATTTCTACATATTATATGTACATATAGATAAATACATATGTATCTACCTGTACAAAAGACAATTATGTTTATAGCAGCCTACTAGCAATCAGGTGAATTTTTGAGAATTACCCAGATGTTTTTGACTCCAGGCTCTCCTGACTTCCTTAGATGTGTGCACCAAAAGGTACAAATAGGTAATTGGAATGAGAAGGCAATTCACTGAAATCCATTGTTCACACAATATGGTGAATGGCAAATCTGTGCTGAATACACATAAATGCCTAATAAGGAGACAGCCATAATATGACTGTATGACATCTGGGGTTTTTTTCTGGTGTTCAAAGTTAAGTGGGCTGTAATTGACATGTGAATATTATATGCATGTAAAGAAACAACACAGTCTGTGCCTTAGCTTTTGACTTGGAGACTGAAGGATTCCTTGATATCATGCATTTTTGATCTTGTAGAGGTGGGTTTTTTTCATTGTTTTTGTTTTTATTTTATTTTATTTTGGACACATTTCCCCCCAAAAGGTGCTTAATGACAGTATGTGAAAGGACAGGAAGGCATATTGCTTTATAATTTTTTGCTAGCTGCAGTAACACTATCCATATTAAACATAAATCTTCTACTGTTGTGAAATTACTTGGAGAAATCAGCAGCAAATAATACCAGCTATGGCTATTCTGCCTCCTTTCATTCCCAGGGCATTAACTTACTTGTTATGTTTCCACCTTGGAAGAGCAAGTGAATTTAGAGTGATAGCTGCTCAACAGTCATTGCTATGCACAGAAATTGGATTTGAACGTAAGCACACCTGCTGCTCCAAGCTCTCTCCTGGGGCTCAAAAGGCAGACAGATTATATTTTGTGTGGTAAAAAATTGTACCTGTAAGAATAAGAATAAAATCATTAAAACCCGAGGTAGATTCTGTTTCCTGAGCTCCTGGATGTGTTTGGGCTTAATGATATGTATGAAACACTAATAAATGCCAATACATGGAAAGTTTCTGACCTTGCAGCTTTAGATATCGTTTCCAGCTCACCATTTATATTGTGGTGTCTTATTCCAGGTGTGTTCAGCTCTGTAGAAGCAGGACAATGTCCTGCTCACTGTTTGCTCCAGTGCTGTCACTAATCCGGATAGAGCTTGGGGTGGGTTCGTCAGGAAAGGGAGGGACAGCACTGAGCTGCTCGGCGTGCTTGGAACGGGAGCGAAAGAAATCTGCAACGACTGAAATGTACCACCAGAGAGAGCTTTTGTCTTGCTGACTTTACCAGGAACACTGCAGGTGGCTGTACTGCAGCTCTCAGCTCGCAATGGAAGGTTTTGTAAATGGGTGTGAATTATCAGGGGGAGAGTAAGAATCGAAATTCACAGCACTGATTTTAACTGCACACGTGATCCTTTGGAGTGATCAGGACAGCTGGTAGAGCTGATGTCAGCCAGGGGAAAGATGCTACGAGGTGAAAGTCTCCTATCTACAAGGCCCTGGTCTGATACTGGCTCCTCTGATTTTGGCTGGTACAATCTAGAGAGCGTGGGGCTCTCTGGGAGTGATGGGACTGCCCTTGGAATTGAGTGAAGACCTGTGCTGCACATCTCCCCTTTGCCATGAAATCGTAGATTCAGGGCATTACAGAATCACATAGGTTGGAAAAAACCTCCAAGATCATCGAATCCAACATTTGACCAATCAAGCTCAGGCATAATCTTGCTCTGGCAATATCACTTTTGGTTTCCATTACTGACACATTACACAATTGCAAAATATTTGCAAAATGTATGCAATCACACCTTCATTGAGCTTTGAAATACTATTTTTGATTGCTCTGGATTTCTTAAGTGAAGAAAAACAGCTTCCATGAAATGGATACAACTTCAGAGAAAGTTTGTTTCACTCTTCATTTGTCTGTGTGGTAGAGCTTGGAATGTATTTTATCTGGTATTGTTTGTGGCAAAATACCAGTGTTGGCTCAGGAACAGAATCAGGGAAGTCAAAGCTCTGAAGCTGTTTCTGGGAAGTTTCAGGAGATGTTTGCAGGTTTTCTGGCTTCTTTCCTGGGCATTCAGTGTAGCAAAGAGGATAACAGGCAAAATGGATGATAACTGGGATCCAGCACCTCCACCAGCCTTGTGGTCTGAGAGGACGCATCCCCCTCTCTGCCCTCCCCATCTCCAATATCCCTTTTCCACTTTTATTGCAGAGTTTTTGCAGTTTTAAAGGGGAGCAATACCATGTGAGCCTCCTGAGACCTGTGTGAATGTGGATGGAAACCTTCACTGAGGCAACAATGTCCTTTGTTCTCACAGGAAGACGATTGTTATCATTCAGACCATTCACTTAGCTGGGCCACATCGCTCCTTCCCACACTGAAACTTCAGGGATTGCTGGGGGATAGGCATGTTCAGGCCTGTAAAGAAAAAATTCTCACCGCAGGTAGAATAATTGCAGCTGGCTCTGTTCTCTCCCAGAAACTGTCTAGTCCTAGGAACAAGTTCTTAGTATCTTAAATACTCCTCATTCCAATATCTCAGTGTACTCAATATTTTCTTTTTTTGTTTTCTTTTTTTTTTTTTTTTTTTTTTTTTTTTGAAAGAGATCAAACAGCATATTAAATAGCCACCAAAGCAGCACATATCCTCTAAGTGAGCCAGACACATGACCAAACTCCACACAATCTAATTGTATGTAGACATGAACACCAAGAAGCCCTGGAGAAAAAGACCATACCACAGGTCACATGGATTATTCTGGCATGTTATGTCAAGCCAACTTAATTATAGGTTGTCTTTAATGCTGTGTTGCAGGCTTTAATTTTGTGTGTGTGTCAGTAAATAAATAACAACACTGACAGCCTAAAAATTTTGTGAAGTCCTAAAATAGTTCAGCTATTTGTGTTGGTTTGGGATTCATATAGACATGGATTCAAACTTCAGTGGTTCTGGCTAGGAATGGGTGACTATGCTCAAGTATCCTGGTACAGAAGCAGGCTCGAGTTTATTTGTGTGCTCAAAAAACCCCATTGTGCCAGTAGATATATTCCAATGTAGCTTTCAAAAACTTATTTTAACAAAAATGGACCTGTAGTCCTGAGTTTCATGCCTGGTTGTTTTGATATTAAGAAGGGTTCTTTCCCAGGCTTTCTTCTGGTAAACAGAAGAACAATGTTTTGTAAATGTAAGAATGTTTACATTTATAGGAGCGACCTTCTTCTGATGTCCCTGTGGGATGACCAATTGGTTGAAAAGTTTACCTTTTGTGTTACCAATCAAACTGGCCTCTGACATTCTGTATAAAAGAGGAGCTCATCCCACAATAAAGGGAGAACCCACTCGCCACCTGCAAAAGGAGCCTGCGTCTGTTCTTTCGATGTCTCTTGTGACATGGACCTCTTAAATTTATTCCACCTTAATTTTCACCACAGAGTGAGCTCTTTATTTGTGATCATTGCAGTAGCTGCTTGCTGAGAATCCTGTGGTATTCCAGGCCTTGACATCAATGAGGACAGACACATTGCTGCACTACTTGATTGACCAGGTATGCAGTCAGAGCTGATCATGTCAAAAATTCATCTGCTCCAAGCAAGGTTTTAGAGTTGCTACAGTTTGACACTGTGCCTGAAAGGAAAGGTGAAAATTTGTCATTAACAATACAGGATTTGACCCTGCAAGACATTGTGACTGTTTGGTAATATGTGACAATCTCCTCTTAGCCACCGACATCATTCAGAGTTAATGATAATAAAATAAAGCTTTGGACAGGCTGGACTGATGGGCTGAGGCCAATGGTCTGAGGCTCAACAAGGCCAAATTCTGGGTTCTGCCCCTGGGTCATAGCAGTGCTACAGGCTGGGGCAGAATGTCTGGAAAGCTGCCTGGCAGAAAAGGACCTGGAGGTGCTGGTGACAGCAGCTGAACATGAGCCAGCTGTGCCCAGGTGGCCAAAACACCTGGCCTGGGTCAACACTGGTGTGGCAGCAGGGCCAGGGCAGGGATTGTCTCCTTGTGCTGAGACCACACCTCAGCCCTGTGTTTAGTTTTGGGCTCCTCACTGCAAGAAGGACACTGATGGTCTGGAACACATCCAGAGAAGAGCAACAGAGCTGGGGAAGGGTGTGGAGCACAAGGCTGAGGAGGAGCATCTGAGAGAGCTGGGGGTGTTTGATCTGGAGAAAAGAAGGCTCAGGGCAAAGATCATCACTCTCTACAACTGCCTGAAAGGAGGGTGCAGCCAGGTGGGGTCAGGCTCTTCTCCCAGGTAACAAGTGACAGGAGAAGAGGAAATGGCCTTAGGCTGCACCAGGAGAAGTCTAGATCGTACATTAGGGAAAATTTCTTTCCTTAAAGGCATCAAAACAGACTGCCCAAGGAATTGGGGGAGTCACCATCTCTAGAGGTATTTAAAAATTGTATATATATATACGGCACTGAGGGTCATGGTTTAGTGGTGTGCTTGGCAGTGCTGGGTTAATGGTTGGACTTGATCTTAGAGGCCTTTTCCAGCCTAAATTATTCTATGATTCTGATTTCAAAATTTTAAACTGAGCACCTGGCAGTGTCTGTGGATGCAGTTGGGCTCTTCTGCAGTTGCTCCTACCACCCATTCCCACACACAGAGGGTGAGGTGTGATACTGGAGCAGGGCATTGCCTAGAGCAGGGGCCCTCCCTCTACCCAGCAGTGCATGTTCCCAGGAACAGCCCTGCCACGGCCTGTGAAGCAGCATCAACTCAGCCATTTCTCAGATCACGCTGTGAATCAGCTCAGGGAACTGCTTTGGGTGAAAATAAGCTAGCAAAACACAGTTCACGGGCACCTGTGCCTGCCCACCTGCAAAAGCACAGGAGGCTGCATAAGGAAAGGGACGTGGAGAAACCTGTGAAGGCACAAAGCCAGCAAGAGCACCCCGACCCCCTGGTTACAATATGCCTCAGTATGAATGAGGTTATGGCTCTTTGTCTTTTGCACAAAGGGCGGGCAAGGGTGTGAGCTGGCAGCACAAAGCTCCTCAGGCTACCTCATGCCAAGCAGCTGCACCAACACACCCACCACTTCCGTCCTCCTAACCTTCCTCCCTGCCCAGCCCAGGTGCTCCTGGTGAGCCAGTGAGAGCCAGCAAAGGCTGCAGCTGGTTTTAGTCCTCTTTAAGAACCAGCTCCCAGAAGGGTCTGGAAAAGGCCAGGGCTGGCTCAGGGGTTGCAGTGGAGAGACAGAGCACTCTGGAGCTGGGGGAGCCTTTGCTTGGCTCAGCTAGCTAGAAAGCACTGCACCAGCACAAGGCAGCCCACTCCAAAAGCTGCTGCACCTGGAGGCTCCTGGTTTGTCCAGAGAATGGGTATCAGTGGAGTTCCATCACTGCTGACAGAAGGCTTCTGGACTTGGACAAGAACAGTAGAATGGACTGTATTGGAAGGGACCTTAAAGATCATCTTCCAAGCCCCTGATATGAACAGCAACACCTTCCACTAGACCAGATTGCTCATAGATCTTGAACAAACCTGGTCTTGAACATTTCCAAGGATGGGGCATCCACAGCTATTGATGATTGATGGAGAGACAGGAAGACTGATTCAGTGATCAGAATTCGATTTTACTCAGATTTTCCAGAAGCTTATATACCATTTCAAGTTGGTTAATAATTTTTACTACAATGATTGGATAATGCTTGTTATAGTCAAATTCATGCATTTTACAAACATGCTTGTTTGGAGAAGTTTGATTCCATCTCCTGTTTCCTGTAAACAGACCAAATCCCATCTTCTTTCCCTGTTAGCAGACCTAATCTTAAAGCACTGTTTGCAAACACCAGGCATTTTAGTTACTAAACCAGCTATGCTAATTAAGTCTGTCTTGCTCTTTGTCTTGTGTATTCCTTTACACAGCTTCTCTGAGAAACCTGTGCCTCATCATCCTCACAGTAAATAATTTTTTCATAGTGTCTGAAACATACTCTCTGACAGTTTGAATTCATCCCACTTGTCCTGTCCCACTCCAGGCCCCTGCAAAAAGTCCTCTCACTTTCCTGTAGGCTCCCCCCAGATACTGGAAGACCACAATTAGGTCATCCCAGAGCCTGCTCTTTTTTTGTGCTGATCAATCCTAATTCCCTCATCCTTTCCTCACAGCAGAGGTGCTCCATCCCTCTTGGACTCACTCCAACAGGTCCATGTCTTCCTTGTGCTGAGGACTCCAGAGCTGGACACAGTATTCCAGGTGGGGTCAAGCATCCTCCATTTGGTGGAGTGTTCACTCCAGTATTCAGGATTTCTTTTCCACTGCACTGTCATCCCCCAGTGTGTCTGATCTGTCTTGATAGACCTCAGCACTTCTTTTCCCTGCAGATGACTCCTTCATCCTTTCCAAGTGTACCTTTTCAAAGTTTATAAAGAGAAAGCAACACAACAGACAAGTTGCTCTGCACTGCTTTCATAAATTCCAGTGCTAGGCTGAGAGTTTATACTGCACAAAACACCTGTTTGTAGTTTGGGTTCTACATTTTTAAATAAATCTGAAGGAACCTGCAGTGCATTTCAGATAACTTTTGGAAGGATGAATCCTCACAAAAAGTGGAGAAGCAGAGAATAGCGGCACTAGTGGCACTGCATTGCATGCAGCTGTATTTTTTTTTTTTTTTTCTGTAATTTTCTGCTGTAATGGTGTCTATCTTCTGGAAGAGCATACTCAGAGAAGATGTGGAGTATCCAAACCTGCTCTGGGCTGGTCCTGGTTTAGGCAGGGTTTGGACCAGGTGATCTCCCAGGTGAGGCATTCCTGCCTCAGCTATTCCCTGGTAGTGAGTGACTGTGTGCCTCTGCTAGTGAGAGGGCTACAGAGAGTGCAAGAGCTGCTCCGTGGCCTGCAGCCAGTGCATGCTACTCATCTCCTGATTATTATTTAGTCCCTTTTTGCTGGGTGAAACTCAAGCCTGGCTTGGGAATGAGAGCTCTGCCAGGGCACCATGAATTCACCTTTCCCACAAGTGTAAGCAAAGGCATTAACACGATATATGTTCCTGGACAGATCTGATCTTGCATCTGAACATGATGCAAGAAGGAAATATCTTTCATTTTTCCTGTTTTAGTTCAAAATTGTGAAAGGTGTCTTAAAACCAGTGACAAGGTGCTGTAGAAAATGCGGCATGTGGAGCTAAGTTTGCAAAATGAAGGGCTCTGGTTTGCCACGCTGCAGTTAAAGTTAGCAGCGCAGCGTGGTTTGTCCCTTTGTGGGTAGTCATGATGAGACAGTCTTTGCTCAGACCATCACATATGGTTTTTCTCTATGCTCTCTTCCTCCTCCCCCTCATTCCCACAATAGATGGAACTCACTGAATGAGCAACCGGAGATAGTCTTTTAACCCTGCTCAGCGTTTGAGCAGTCTATCTGCTCCTGCTCTGAGAAACAACGGGGACACACAAGGGCCCAACAAGCTGTGTACATCCTAAGCAGCTTCCAACCTTGTTTTGGGGTAATTCCCATCTGTGCTTCCCCCTCAGCCTGACTCCAGTGCTCACCACACTTGGCCGCTCAGGGGAAGGGTTTTGCCAGTACGAGCCTCAGGGAAGTTGGATCCTTTGCCTGAGTTCTCAGGGAGCTGGTGCTGAGGGCTCCCACTGGCACCCAGTGGCATCAGCTGGTGGGCTGAAAGTGCTTCAGGGTCAGAAGAACAATGACTTGACAGCAGGGCTGGGGGCTTTACCAGAGAAGCAAGAAGCAGCTCTTGGTCCCAGTCCATCTCCAGCACTGTCAGGCCCTTGCAGCCTCCTCAGCCTTGTAGGGTGAGACCTGGTCTCTGACTCACTTTCTTTCAATGTGAGCCAGGTTAGTTTTGACTTTATTTAACACCATGAATTATGGTGGTGGTTGTTTCTGTTGTGGGACAATTATAAAAGGGATGTGAACAGACATTCCTCACCTGCCCTCCTGGTGGCCAGACCTGACCTGGCCTTTGCCTCATCTGACTCAGCACTGAGCTGGCAGTAGGTGGAATTCATGGCCAGTTAAACCCCACAGCAGAGCTGGCTTGGATTGAGGCCTCAGCCTGGCATGGACAGCCCTGCCAGCCCAGCTTGGAGTCACAACCTCTTCAGTGACCATCTCTTTGGTCGCAATGTGTGTCCAAAAATGTGTATTCTATTTTCCACCTGTTGAAACCAGTTGGGGAGGTCTTTTTTTTTTTTTTTCCCCTTTATTTCTTGTATAACCCATTCCCCCTTCCCACCCCAGGGGGAAGGGGGTGGATGCCCTCTGCTAATGGGTCAGCTTTTGAAACCAGGTGGAAAAATGTTCCTTATCTATTCCACGACCCATCCTCCCTTGGGGGATATCTTCTGTAAATGGGCCATTAAGGCTCACCACAGGACTGAAAACATTACATCACCCCATTGAGAGATGCTCCATCCAGTGGGGGGAGCCAACCATTCCTACCTAGATAAAAATTGAGACTCAGGAACATCTGGCAGCCTGTTTTCCACTGGGTTTCCCAAAGGAGGGCTGGACCCATCTCATCACCACTGGACCCTTTCTACAGGATCATCTCTACTCTAACAGAACCACATCTGTCACTCCAGGAGAACTTACTTTGGACTGCCTCCAACACCCTGACCCACAGGGTGTCAGGTCATATTCGGACTCTGTCAGAGTCTCTAGGATTTTTGTTTGTTTGTTTGCTTGGGTTTTTTTGTACTACTACATTTGTGGTTTTAATATTCCTAGTAAAGGACTGTTATTCCTATTCCCATATCTTTGCCTGAAAGCCCCTAATCACAAAATTATAATAATTTGGAGGGAGGGGGTTTACATTCTCCATTCCAAGGGAAGCTCCAGCTCTCCCTGGCAGATACCTATCTTTCCAAACCAAGACACCATCACAGCACAAGGGATATCTCAGAGGTGTGTCCATCTGTCAGCTTTGGACACAGACTCCCAGGGGCAGGAGAAGGCATCTCTCCAGGGAGGCCTCCATGGCCTCATCAGAGCCGCAGCTACCAGCAGTGAGAAAGGAAACAGACACCTTGTCTTGAGGAGTGTACAACAGCAGTGCCAAACTAGCAACTGAGGGATCATGTTGTGATCAGAGGAGTCTGAAATCTGCATTGCTGGGCAATGATATTTTCCCTGCTTATATCAGCTGTGTAAAATGTGCAACTTTTTAGCAAGAGATAATATGCAGCTACAAGCAAATTTTTAGAAAAGATTAGTCTTGCCTCATCACACCTTTAAAAAGGCCTATGATCAGCAAATGAAACCAAAATGTTCACAAAGCCCTATAGAAAATGGCACTGTGCTGAAGAATTGATGCATTGAAGTAGAAAGTTAATATAAATAATATAAATGATGACTAAGCCGTGTGCTTTCAGCAGGGTGAAAAGCTGCATTTCACAGTTAGCTACACAGTGTCTAGGATCTGCCTCTGTGATAACAACATGAAGAATATCAAAGCTAAATTGGCAAAGCCTTGAGCTGACCTTCACCATGAAGTAACTTCCCCATGATGACTTCCTTTGGCAGGACCTGCTCAGGTCTTGTTGAAGATGACAAACCATGGGGACAAACCTTTCAGCTGTGCTTGTTGTGACAGGACAAGGAGTAATTGTTTTAAACTAAACCAGGCTCTAGTTAGATTAGACATCAGAAAGAAATCTTTTACAGTGAGGGTGATGAGGCACTGGATTGCCCAGGAAGAGAGTAGGTGCACCATCCCTGGAAACATTCAAGACCAGGTTGGACAGGGCCCTGAACAACCCAGCCAAGTCAAGGTGTCGCTGCCTGTGGCAGGAGGCTGGAACGAGATGAACTTCAAAGTCCCTCCCAACCCAAACCATTCTGTGACTCCATGACACTGAACCAGATGTCTCACTGTCACTGCTGGATCTGTTTTAAAGCTCTTTGGCCAGATAGAACAATGAATATACTGAGATTTGCAGACATACAGGTGTTGTATTTACAAATAAATGCTAACTATTACTGAGTGCAAGTTATCTGCTTTTAGAAGAATATT
The DNA here is from genome assembly GCA_013401135.1 of Cettia cetti. NCBI lineage: Eukaryota > Metazoa > Chordata > Aves > Passeriformes > Sylviidae > Cettia > Cettia cetti. Next base: position 55,412 of record VZUI01086117.1, read on the forward strand.
TTTGCCATCTGACTTTTCCTCTGTGGAAAACACCAGTTGCTAAACAACATGCAGTACAAAACCAGTTAGTAAAGAGATCACATTGACCGTGATGTGGCACCGGACACTAAAATGTTGAATTTAAACATTAGGCACTTAATTTTGATCAATGCAGTTAATTAACAGATTTGTTGTGGTTGTTGAATAGGATGGCACAGAAATAAGGGAATGGATGAAAGCATGTGGCCACTGGTGTTATTTTTGTGGCACTGAAAGACACCATTACATTACTGGGTGTGCTATACCTGGTCTGCTTTTTCTGTTGGATCAATGTCTTTCTTCGGCCCACACACCAAAACTGGAAGGCTTCTCTAAGTGCTGTGTTATTTTAACGCATACCAAAACAAGCACAAGACAACGACCTTGGCCATTTGTCACACTGAGGGAAAACAATGCCAATTGTTCACAAGCAACAGGCCGGGCTTGTCTCTGAGGCTGAGCCCAAGGCCCTCTGGCAGCTCTGCCGTGGGTCACTGTCACCCAGCAGAAAAACATGCCCTTGGGACAGGCTGTTCTCCACCCCCAGACCCCTCCCTCCAAGCCCAAGGCCAGGTGGTGGGCGCTGGGAGACCAGCTCAGCCCTGCTCCTATGGGAGCAGAGGCTGGAGGGGAACAGTCCTATGCCTGCTGGCAGAAACCCAGCTCCTGGGGTCTGCATGGGGCTATCTCAAACCACAGAACTGCAGCTTCATTTGGGGAGGGCTGGAAAAAAAAGATGGGGTTTCCTCCCACTCATCCTCATCCCCCACATCTCGGGGTGAAGTCTCAGAGTCTCAGAGCTGCATAAGTAGCTGATGCTGACAGAGACTCACTGAAAGCCTTGTGTGGATGCTGGCTGCCTCCTCCAAGGGCAGGATCCTGTTAGTTATTGCTGTGAGAAATCTCATTATCTCTTTTTCAAAAGCTAAAAAAGAAGGGACAAAAAGGCCATGCTTTTCCTTCCTGTTCATTTGCCTCTCAGTATAAAGCACCAGCACCTTTCCTTCAAAAATTAACCTCTTTCCCTTCTGAAGGGCTGATTATGAAGAGAAAATACAAATTTTGAGAACTGGCCACTTTGGATGAAACTGCTGTAAGGGAAACCTTTATAAGTACACACAGTAATAAAAAGAGAAGTGCTCATTTGCTGCTGGGTAAAACATTTACAAGAGGATTTCAGGTTAATGAAGATGAGTTTGACCTGCCTGCTGATTAGTGGTGTAGGTGAGTGCATCTTTCCCATTACTGTATTAAGCACTTCTTAAAGGCCTTGCCTTCTTTTCCTTGTCCTTCAGGTACTGAAAGGCTGCAATTCGGTCACCCCAGAGCCTTCTCTGTTCCAGGCAGGTCCAACTCATTTTGAACTGAACAATCCCAGTTCTCTCAGCCTTTCCTCCCAGCAGAGCTGCTCCAGCCCTCTGATCACCCTGGTGCCTCCTCTGGCCTGGCTCCAGCAGGTCCCTGTCCTTGCTGTGCTGGGAGCCCAGAGCTGGATGCAGCCCTGCAGGTGGGCTCTCAGCAGAGGGGGCAGAGGGGCAGAATCCCCTCCCTGCCCTGCTGCCCACGGGGCTCTGGATGCAGTTTTGGAGGCTGCTGTTGCTTGCTAAACTCTTAGTGCTGAGGGAGGAGAAATATTGCATGTTCTAAGTTATTTGCAGATTGGCATTGTATTATTCCTTCACCTATCTCCACACTGAAGGACCAACTATACTTAAATACAGTCACCTGTAAAAAGGCCTTGGGAATCTTTTAACTACAGAAAGAACTTAAGTAGTTATAAGGGCATTTCAAACAAGTAATGGCACTTCAAACAAACCTCTAGTCAGAAAGGAGCACAAGTGATTTTCAAAAGTGCACTCTACATAAACATCTATTCAGGATCTCCTTTTAAAGCCATTTGGGGAGAGAAGTCCATAATTGTTTATTTCAATTCACAGCTCTAAACAGAATAATTTGCAGCCTGTGATCTTTCAGCTCTGAAGGCTGGCTGCCTTGGATTTGAATTCTAATTACCTACTGGAAGGCACAAAACTGCTACTTCTCCTGCCCCAAGCCATTTAAACTGACTTCTCACAGTATTTTTTTTTTTAGCAGATTAGCAAAAATCACTGAAAAGGTGAAAACCCTGACACTCTTTTTGATAATTTCTTCTTACTTTAGGTGGATTAAAAAAGTCCTGTCATTTAAAGCGGGTATTTGGCTTCACAGAATATTTATTTTTTCTGCTTTACCAGGAAGAAAAAATATTTTAAAGAGGATCTACTGGACATGTTCTGCTGAGGACCTTGGACCAAATTGGTGTTATTAAATAAGAAGTTAGGCTACCCTTGGCTAATGAACTCTGCCTTTAGCCATGGTTTTTCACTCATGTGATATAGTAATCCATGCTACCATGACAGTAACATACACTCTTATATATACACATATGTTATATACAGAGATATATTTTATCCTTAACGAAAGTCAATGAAGGCTTCTATGTGCTTGAGAGACCACAGAACCAACACACTTGCTTGAAAGTATTCAGAATACACAGAAAAGCACAATAAGTTTTCAAATAAGAGGCAGGAAAAATTCTTACCCAAGTTTTCATTATAGATAGATGTGATTGTATCTCATCAGTTTTGTGAGTCTGGCCACACAGAGGCCCCATGTGACTTAGACTGCAAAGGCCACCTCTATCCCATAGCTCATTTCTGCTTCATCTAAGCACTGCACACTTTCTAAATAAGGATGAAGATGCTAAAGTTGTTGCAATAGAGGTTCACATATGAGCTGCTCCAGGACCAGTCTCTGTAGGCTTGTTGTTGCTGCAGAGGGTTTTGCTCACAGGCATTTTGATGTGGAGTCAGTATAGCACTTCAGTGAATAAGGTACTTGCATTCACTTCTTTGTTGTTATGAGTAAAATTAAATGCTAAAATGAGGGTTTTTTTAATGGTAGCCTACATCTTAAAGAACTGAAAAGGCACTCTTTGACTCCTGAGTTACTGAGGTAGATGGAGAAGACAGGACAGAACGGCATAAGCCTTCCCTTGTTAGCCATTGGGAGATTATTAATAATCATGCACATTTTTCATCAGTGCTAAGTCATATCTTCCTAAAAATAACATATTTTGAACATTTTCTTAGTATGCAGTTAGGGACTTTTTCAATCAGCTCTGGGCTTGACATCCAATTTCTTCCCAATTTTTGACCTTTTCCTGTCCATGCTTTACTCTTGAATCCTTGAGCGACCAACAAATTGCTCTGTCAACAACTCTACTTCAGCCTGCAATTTTGCCTCTCTTTGTCACATGGTGCTGTCTCAGTGGCAGCACCTTCTCTGACACCTGAGCTGGGGTTAAACATCTGTGCCTGGCACCAAGGAAGGTGAAGGGGTGAGTGAAGGAGGAACTGGGGCATTACCAAGGGTGTTGAAGGGGAAGAGAGGAAATTCTCAGGTGTTACCAATAATTTTGCTGTTGTTCATGCCAACAAAGGTACAATGGCATTTGTCAGGCTTTTCATGGTGACTCAGGGCTGCAGAGGACAGCAAACAGAGAAAAATGCTCCTGCAGGCAAGGACTGGCAGGTGTCTTATTTGGCTGCCGTAGGAAAGGCCTTTGGAAAAGAATTATCTACATAACTACAACCAGCAAATTAATTTGTTCTCAGTAATTGAGAAAAACAGTCCTCTAAATATTAAAGCAGATGATACATAAACATTCCTGCAGGTTTTAGGGCTTTGTGGCAATGGAACCCTATGGGATACAAATTAAATGGAGGTGAAAAATGCAGTAAAGTTCTGTCTTTCACTTCACCACAGGATGTGCCATTGACTTGTGATACTACTACACTAGCAAACAATAATAACTTAGCAGCATCTTTGGGGTTTTTTCTGCTCTACTGCAGAGTTTAATCTACTTTGGGAGCTATGGCCACTGGCATTCCTACTTGCCTTTATTCCAACACACTGTCTTAACACACCACCCTTATGAAATAATTTTTTTAGAACTTGAAGCCAAGCAATGCTAACACGTTTAATATTGCAAAACAAAAGTGAACAGAGGGCTGTTTCACGCAACACAATGAAAAAAAGACTTTTAAAAAAACAGGCTTCCTTGCAGACTTTATGAGTTTAAACCCTGGCTTTCTTTAGCCAGAAGCATTGTGGTTTTGAGATGTTTTAGAACCACAGCTATTGTGTGGAAGTTTCCTTAACAAAAAACCCAAACAACTTTAATAGCCTCAATGCTATTTCTACAGATACAGCTTTCCCTAGTGTAGTTGCAGTTACACGTCATCAATTTTATACGCAGTGAAAACCTGAAACATTTTATTCTTTCTTAGAACCAAAAACCCTGGGGTGGGGAGAAATAAAATAAACAATCTGCTAATCCTAAGAAAAGAAAGTAGCAGATTGCTTCATTACTTTTCCCTCAAAATTAACCCCAGTATTTAAATATGTATATCTAGATCTCATAGCTGCAAAACAAATGTAAATGTCCCTGCAATCCATTACATGTCTGCCACATGGAATGAGCATTTCCCATTTTGACAGGAACAGCTGCATTACCTAGACAGAATCCTAGAAAGGTTTGGGTTGGAAGAGACCTCAAAGACCATCTTGTTCCAACCCCCTGCCATGGGCAGGAACAACTTCCACTATCCCAGGGTGCTCCAAGCCCTATCCAACCTGGCCTTGAACACTTCCAGGGATAGGACATCAACAGCTTCTCTGGGAAACGTGTGCCAGGGCCTCACCACTTTAACAAGGAAGAATTTCTTCCTAATATCTGATCTAAACCTACTTTCTGTCAGTTTTAAGCCATTCCCCCTTGTCCTGTCACTCCAGACCCTTGTAAATTGTCCCTCTGCATCTTTCCTATGGGCTCCCTTCAGGTACTGAAATGCCACAATTCAGTCACCCCAGAGCCTGCTCTTTTCCAGCCTGAACAATCCCAGTTCTCCCAGCCTTTCTCATAGGAGAGGTGCTCCATCCCTCTGATCATCTTGCTCTCCTCTCTCCAACAGGTCGATTTGATAGGTGTTCATAGCCTCAAACACCACTTTTGCAAATCCAAACCTTCTCCCCTTGGCCTTTTTAAAGACTCTTCACTATTTACTCTCAAAATACATCCATCTCTGAACTGAATACCCTAGGATTCAACATTTCATATACAGAAGCAACTCAAATGCAATACAAGATCAAGACAAACAGCTCAAATTTAACTCACTATTTACACCACAGATTTTCCAGTGAAAGTCAGGAAAGCAATGAGGAAAGAAATCCTCCATGTATGTGATGGTTTGCACATTTTCTTATAGCTATGTCTGTACTCTTGAACTCCTCTTGGCTGCAGATGTGGTGCAGCAAATGAAGTTCAGAGATGACAGACACTGGGATACGTGTTGACCCCCTCTGAAACTTGGGCCTGAGACTATATAGTTAATTTTTCAGTATGTGTGCCAGCTGTACACTGTCCTTTCCCCCAAGACACAATCTGAGGCAAAGCGCAAAAAAAAAAAATGCTTCTCTGGCTTACGTGTCCCCAGAGTCAGCATTCCTAATTATAATTCCTCTTAAAAACCAAAAAAAAATCCCCCTCAACCTTGCCTGGATCAATAACCTATCTAATGTAACAAAAGTAAAATCCTTCAAATCATAGTAAGGACTTCAAAGAGTAGATGTTCTGCATTTAATTCCCACAAAAGCAAACAGAGATATTAAGTGTAACTTAATTCTCCTCACTATCCAGCTGAACTGAAATTGACCCTCATCAGTCTGCTCAGACACCTGAGGAATGCTAAATTCAGCCTCCCTCAGACTGCATGATGGCCACTTTCACAGTTAGGTGTAACACAATTCCAGAAGGGGTTGGGGTGGAAGGGACCACAGCAGGTCATCTGCTCCCACCTCCCTGCTCAGGCAGAGTCATCCCTCAGTACACAGCACAGGATTGCATCCAGATGGCTCTGGAACATCTCCAGTGAGGGAGACTCCACACCCTCTCTGGGTGATCTGTTCCACTGTGTGGTCACTGCACAGTGAAG